>BLFO01003571.1:158444-160944 GCA_014634245.1 Montipora cactus
ATATTTCCCATGCTTTTAAATGAGACCAATTTTAAAAGTGTCCCATCTATTTGGCGTTTGAAATCGTTCTGTAAAGCAGTACGTGTATTTAACTCAATTTTGCGGGAAAAATTCGCATGAAATCTTTGAGGCCGTTTGTAAAAGTTTATATCCCCTCAATTTTCGGGTAGAAAGTTGAATTTCATCTTATTGGAAAGCTAAGGCAAGGCAAAACACGATTACACAAAAACTATTTACCATAGATATCATTTACTCGAGAAAATCAGGTACGCGCGTTCATCTTAAATTATGCTTTTTCGAACGTTGGTAACACTATTAACTTAAGAGTACAGGAAACTTCGTTCGTGTCTTCAAACTTTTGCCAAAGACAAAAAAACAATACATTATACATCATAGAAATTGCAAAACTATCTATTTTAGAGATCTTATTAAGCTTTTGCCAAACTTTGTTTCGTTTTCCAGTAATCATTCTGACAAGGGATAGTAATACGTATTACAACACCATAATTTGCATGTTGATTGCTTCAAAAATTATCATAGACTTAGCGAATACCGGGTACAAATTGTTTTTAATCTGACTTATTTTAACACATACAGACTGTATATTTCCCATGCTTTTAACTAAGACCAATTTTGAAAGTCTGCCATCTATTTGGCGTTGGAAATCGTTCTGTAAAGGAGTGCGTGTATTTAACTCCATTTTGCGGAAAAAATTCGCGTGAAATCTTTGAGGCCGTTTGTAAAGGTTTATATCCCCTCAAATTTCGGCTAGAAAGTTTAATTTGACCTTATTGGAAAGCTAAAGCAAGGCAAAACACGATTACACAAGAACTATTTACCGTAGATATCATTTACTCGAGAAAATCAGGTACGCGCGTTCACGTTAAATTATGCTTTTTCGAACGTTGGTAACACTATTAACTTAACAGTACAGGAAACTTCGTTCGTGTCTTCAAACTTTCGCCGAAAACAAAAAACAATACATTATACATCATAGAAATTGCAAAACTGTTTACTTTAGAGATATTATTATGCTTTGACCAAACTTTGTTTCGCTTTTCAGTTATCATTCTGACAAGGGATAGTAATACTTATTTTATTATAACACCATAATTTGCATGTTGATTGCTTCAAAAATTATCATAGACTCCTTAGCGAATACCGGGAACAAATTGTTTTTAATCTGCCCAATTTTAACACATACAGACTGTATATTTCGTATGCTGTTAAATGAGACCAATTTTGAAAGTCTGCCATCTATTTGGCGTTTGAAATCGTTCTATAAAGCAGTGAGTGTATTTAACTCCATTTTGTGGGAAAAATTCGCGTGAAATCTTTGAGGCCGTTTGTAAACGTTTATATCCCCTCAATTTTCGGCTAGAAAGTTTTTATTGATCTTATTGGAAAGCTAAAGCAAGGCAAAACACGATTACACAAAAACTATTTACCTTAGATATCATTTACTCGAGAAAATCAGGTACGCGCGTTCACCTTAAATTATGCTTTTCGAACGTTGTTAACACTATTAACTGAAGAGTACAGGAAACTTCGTTCGTGTCTTCAAACTTTTGCCGAAGACAAAAAACAATACATTATACATCATAGAAATTTCAAAACTGTTTGCTTTAGAGATGTTATTAAGCTTTAGCGAAACTTTGTTTCGTTGTTTAGTTATCATTCTGACAAGGGATAGTAATACGTCCCTACAACACCATAATTTGCATGTTGACTGCTTCAAAAATTACCATAGACTCCTTAGCGAATGCCGGGAACAAATTGTTTTTAATCTGCCCGATTTTAACACATACAGACTTTATATTTCCCATGCTTTAAACTAAGACCAATTGTGAAAGTCTGCCATGTATTTGGCGTTTAAAATCGTTCTGTAAAGCAGTGCGTATATTTAACTCCATTTTGCAGGAAAAATTCGCGTGAAATCTTTGAGGCCGTTTGTAATCGTTTATATCCCCTCAATTTTCGGCTAGAAAGATTAATTTGATCTTATTGGAAAGCTAAGGCAAGGCAAATCACGATTACATAAAAACTATTTACCGTAGATATCATTTACTCGAGAAAATCAGGTACGCGCGTTCACCTTAAATTATGCTTTTTCGAAGGTAGGTAACACTATTAAGTTAACAGTACAGGAAACTTCGTTCGTGTCTTGAAACTTTTGCCGAAGACAAAAAACAATCCATTATACATCATAGAAATTGTAAAACTGTTTACTTTAGAGATATTATTATGCTTTGGCCAAACTTTGTTTCGTTTTTCAGTTATCATTCTGACAAGGGATAGTAATACGTATCACAACACCATAATTTGCATGTTGACTGCTTCAAAAATTACCATAGACTCCTTAGCGAATGCCGGGAACAAATTGTTTTTAACCTGCCCAATTTTAACACATGCAGACTGTATATTTCCCATGCTTTTAAATGAGACCGATTTTGAAGGTCTGCCATCTATTTGGCGTTTGAAATCGTTCTGTAAAGCAGTG
>BLFO01003571.1:175944-180944 GCA_014634245.1 Montipora cactus
ATAAATATTTTATTCTGTCCCTCAGTTAATATTTAAACTTAACTCGCTATGCTGGCTGGGGTATTCCAATGGGGGGGTGCAACGTATTAAAGCATTCTTCGAACCCTCTAGGCAGTCTGTTAGTCCCATGTGCTTTTGGACTTGACTGCATAGAAGGATCGTATCATACTTCGTTTTAACCACTCTCCCCCTACCCTTAGCCTAACCACATATCTTTGACTACTTGAGGCGGATTTTGGCCCTCACCTTTGCTGTTTAGGGCTTCCTTCATTTGTTTGTTATTAAACTGAAGTGATTATTAAAGCGGCTATATGGCCAGCTAGATAGCCAAAGATTATCCAGAATTGGAAAGTTTCTTATTTCCTTGTCAAACACCCTTCTCAGCAAACAGAGCAAGCCCAAACAATGGTGTTTATTGTTATGCTATTTGATTCGGAGAGGGGCAGGATAAATTGTTTTTAATCTGCCCGATTTTAACACATACAGACTGTATATCTCCCATGCTTTTAAATAAGACCAATTTTAAAAGTCTGCCATCTATTTGGCGTTTGAAATTGTTCTGTAAAACAGTGCGTGTATTTAACTCCATTTTGCAGAAAAATTTCGCGTGAAATCTTTGAGGCCGTTTGTAAAGGTTTATATCCCCTCAAATTTCAGCTAGAAAGTTGAATTTTATCTTATTGGAAAGCTAAAGGAAGGCAAAACACGATTACACAAAAACTATTTATCCTAGATATAATTTACTCGAGAAAATCAGGTACGCGCGTTCACCTTAAATTGTGCTTTTTCGAACGTTGGTAACACTATTAACTTAACAGTACAGGAAAATTCGTTCGTGTCTTCAAACTTTTGCCGAAGACAAAAAGCAATACATTATACATCATACAAATTGCAAAACTGTTTACTTTACAGATATTATTAAGCTTTGGCCAAACTTTCTTTTGTTTTTCAGTTATCATTCTGACAAGGGATAGTAATACGTCCCTACAACACCATAATTTGCATATTGAGTGCTTCAAAAATTATCATAGACTTCTTAGCGAATGCCGGGAACAAATTGTTTTTAATCTGACGGATTTTAACACATACAGACTGTATAATTCCCATGCTTTTAAATGAGACCCATTTTGAAAGTCTGCCATCTATTTGGCGTTTGAAATCGTTCTGTAAAGCAGTGCGTGTATTTAACTCCATTTTGGGGGAAAAAACCGTTTGGAAAAGTTTATATCCCCTCAATTTTCCGCTAGAAAGTTTAATTTGATCTTATTGGAAAGCTAAGGCAAGGCAAACCACGATTACATAAAAACTATTTATAATAGATATCATTTACTCGAGAAAACCAGGTAAGCGCGTTCACCTTAAATTATGCTTTTCCGAACGTTGGTAACACTATTAGCTTAACAGTACCGGAAACTTCGTTGGTGTCTTCAAACTTTTGCCCCAGACAAAAAACAATACATTATACATCATAGAAATTGCAAAACTGTCTACTTTAAAGATATTATTATACTTTGGCCAAAGTTTGTTTCGTTTTCCAGTTATCATTCTGACAACGGATAGTAATACGCATTAAAACACCATAATTTGCATGTTGATTGCTTCAAAAATTATCATAGACTCTTTAGCTAATGCCGGGAAGAAATTCTCTTCAATCTGCCCGATTTTAACACATACAGACTGTATATTTCCCATGCTTTTAAATGAGACCAATTTTAAAAGTCTGCCATCTATTTGGCGTTTGAAATCGTTCTGTAAAGCAGTGAGTGTATTTGACTCCATTTTGAGGGAAAAATTCGCGTGAAATCTTTGAGGTCGTTTGTAAAAGTTTATATCCCCTCAATTTTCGGATAGAAAGTTGAATTTGATGTTATTGGAAAGCTAAGAGAAGGCAAAACACGATTACATAAAAACTATTTACCGTAGATATCATTTACTCGAGAAAATCAGGTACGGGCGTTCATCTTAAATTATGCTTTTTCGAACGTTGGTAACACCATTAACTTAACAGTACAGGAAACGTCGTTCGTGTCTTCAAAGTTTTGCCCAAGACAAAAAAGAATACATTATACATCATAGAAATCGCAAAACTGTCTACTTTAGAGATATTATTATGCTTTGGCTAAACTTTGTTTCGTTTTTCAGTTATCATTCTGACACTGGATAGTAATACGTATTACAACACCATAATTTGCATGTTGACTGCTTCAAAAATTACCATAGACTCCTTAGCGAATGCCGGGAACAAATTGTTTTTAATCTGCCCGATTTTAACACATACAAGCTGTATATTTTCCATGCTTTTAACTAAGACAAATTGTGAAAGTCTGCCATCTATTTGGCGTTTGAAATCGTTCTGTAAAGCAGTGAGTGTATTTGACTCCATTTTGCGGGAAAACTTCGCGTGAAATCTTTGAGGCCGTTTGTAAAGGTTTATATCCCCTCAATTTTCGGCAAGAAAGTTTTTATTGATCTCATTGGAAAGCTAAAGCAAGGCAAAACACCATTACAGAAAAACTATTTATCCTAGATATTATGTACTCGAGAAAATTAGGTACGCGCGTTCACCTAAAGTTATGCTCTTTCGAACGTTGGTAACACTATTAACTTAACAGTACAGGAAACTTCGTTCGTGTCTTCAAACTTTTGCCGCAGACAAAAAACAATATATTATACATCATAGAAATTGGAAAACTGTCTACTTTAGAGATTTTATTATTATTAGGCCAAATTTTGTTTCGTTTTTCAGTTATCATTCTGACAAGGGGTAGTAATAGGGATTACAACACCATAATTTCCATGTTGACTTCTTCAAGAAATATCATAGACTCTTTAGCAAATGCCAGGAACAAATTGTTTTTAATCTGCCCGATTTTAACACATACAGACTGTTCATTTCCCATGCTTTTAAGTAAGACCAAGTTTAAAAGTCTGCCATGTATTTGGCGTTTGAAATCGTTCTGTAAAGCAGTGTGAGTGTATTTAACTCCATTTTGGGGGAAAAATTCGCGTGAAATCTTTGAGGCCGTTTTTAAAAGTTTATATCCCCTCAATTTTCGGCTAGAAAGTTTTTATTGATCTTATTGGAAAGCTAAAGCAAGGCAAAACGCGATTGCACGAAAACTATTTACCGTAGATATCATTTACTCGAGAAAATCAGGTACGCGCGTTCACCTTAAATTGTGCTTTTTCGAAGGTTGGTAACACTATTAACTTAACAGTACAGGAAACGTCGTTCCTGTCTTCAAACTTTTGCCGAAGACAAAGAACAATAGATTATACATCATAGAAATTGAAAAACTGTCTACTTTAGAGATATTATTAAGCTTTCGCCAAACTTTGTTTCGTTTTTCAGTTACCATTCTGACAAGGGATAGTAATACGTCCCTACAACACCATAATTTGAATGGTGACTGCTTCAAAAATTATCATAGACCTCTTAGCAAATGCCGGTAACAAATTGTTTGTAATCTGCCCGATTTTAACAGATACCGCCTGTATATGTTCCATGCTTTTAAATGAGACCAATTTTGAAAGTCTGCCATCTATTTGGCGTTTGAAATCGTTCTGTAAAGCAGTGCGTGCATGTATTTAACTCCATTTTGCGGAAAAAAATTCGCGTGAAATATTTGAGTTCGTTTGTAAAAGTTTATATCTCCTCAAACTTCGGCTAGAAAGTTGAATTTGATTTTCTTGGAAAGCTAAAGCAAGGCAAAACACGATTACACAAGAACTATTTACCGTAGATATCATTTACTCGAGAAAATCAGGTACGCGCGTTTACCTTAAATTATGCGTTTCCGAACGTTTTAAACACTGTTAACTTAACAGTACAGGAAACTTCGTTCGTGTCTTTAAACTTTTTCCCGAAGACAAAAAACAATACATTATACATCACAGAAATTGAAAAAATGTCTACTTTAGAAGACTAATTGTGAAAGTCTGCCATCTATTTGGCGTGTGAAATCGTTCTGTAAAGCAGTGCGTGTATTTAACTCCATTTTGAGGAAAAAATTCGCGTGAAATATTTGAGTTCGTTTGTAAAAGTTTATATCTCCTCAAATTTCGGCTAGAAAGTTGAATTTGACTTTATTTGAAAGCTAAAGCAAGGCAAAACACGATTACACAAGAACTATTTACCGTAGATATCATTTACTCGAGAAAATCAGGTATGTGCGTTCACCTTAAATTATGCGTTTCCGAACGTTTTAAACACTGTTAACTTAACAGTACAGGAAACTTCGTTCGTGTCTTCAAACTTTTGCCGAAGACAAAAAACAATACATTATACATCATAGAAATTGCAAAGTTGTCTACTTTTGAGATATTATTAGGCTTTCGCCAAACTTTGTTTCGTTTTTTAGTTATCATTCTGACGAGGGATAGTAATACGTCCCTACAACACAATAATTTGCATGTTGACTGCTTTCAAAATTATCATAGACTTGTTAGCGAATGCCGGGAACAAATTGTTTTTAATCTGCCCGATTTTAAAACATACAGACTGTATATTTCCCATGCTTTTAAATGAGACCAATGTTGAAAGTCTGCCATCTATTTGGCGTTTGAAATCGTTCTGTAAAGCAGTGCGTGTATTTAACTTCATTTTGGGGGAAAAATCGTGTGAAATCTTTGAGTCCGTTTGTAAAAGTTTATATCCCCTCAATTTTCGGCTAGAAAGTTTAATTTGATCTTATTGGAAAGCTAAGGCAAGGAAAAACACGATTACATAAAAACTATTTACCGTAGATATCATTTACTCGAGAAAATCAGGTACGCGGGTTCACCTTAAATTATGCTTTTTCGAACGTTGGTAACACTATTAACTTAACAGTACAGGAAACTTCGTTCGTGTCTTTAAACTTTTCCCTAGACAAAAAACAATAGATTATACATCATAGAAATTGCAAAGTTGTCTACTTTAGAGATATTATTAAGCTTTGGCCAAGCTTTGTTTCGTTTTTCAGTTATCATTCTGACAAGGGATAGTAATACGTCCCTAC
>BLFO01003571.1:190944-198444 GCA_014634245.1 Montipora cactus
AGCCCAAACAATGGTGTCTATTGTTATGCTATTTGATTCGGTGAGGGGCAGGATAAAGAAATTATTGTCCAGACAATAAATATTTTATTCTGTCCCTCAGTTAATATTTAAACTTAACTCGCTATGCTGGCTGGGGTATTCCAATGGGGGGTGCAACGTATTAAAGCATTCTTCGAACCCTCTAGGCAGTCTATTAGTCCCATGTGCTTTTGGACTTGACTGCGTAGAGGGATCGTATCATACTTCGTTTTACCCACTCCCCCCCTACCCTTAGCCTAACCACATATCTTTGACTATTTGAGGCGGATTTTGGCCCTCACCTTTGCTGTTTAGGGCTTCCTTCATTTGTTTGTTATTAAACTGAAGTGATTATTAAAGCGGCTATGAGGCCAGCTACATAGCCAAAGATTATCCAGAATTGGAAAGTTTCTTATTCCCTTGTCAAACACCCTTCTCAGCAAACAGAGCAAGCCCAAACAATGGTGTCTATTGTTATGCTATTTGATTCGGAAAGGGGCAGAATAAATTGTTTTTAACCAGCCCGATTTTAACACATACAGACTGTATATTTTCCATGCTTTTAAATGAGACCAATTTTGAAGGTCTGCCATGTACGTATTTCGCGTTTGAAATCGTTCTGTAAAGCAGTGTGTGTGTATTTAACTCCATTTTGCGGGAAAAAATCGTGTGAAATCTTTTTCGTTTTTCAGTTATCATTCTGACAAGTGGTAGTAATAGGTATTACAACATTATAAAATGCATGTTGACTTTATCAAAAAATATCATTGACTCCTTAGCAAATGCCAGGAACAAATTGTTTTTAATCTGCCCGATTTTAACACATACAGACTGTATATATCCCATGCTTTTAAGTGAGACCAAGTTTGAAAGTCTGCCATATATTTGGCGTTTGAAATCGTTCTGTAAAGCAGTGTGCGTGTATTTAACTCCATTTTGCGGGAAAAAATCGTGTAAAAGTTTATATCCCCTCAATTTTCGGCTAGAAAGTTTAATTTGACCTTATTGGAAAGCTAAGGCAAGGCAAAACACGATTACACAAAAACTATTTACCGTAGATATCATTTACTCGAGAAAATCAGGTACGCACGTTCACCTTAAATTGTGCTTTTTCGAACGTTGGTAACACTATTAACTTAACAGTACAGGAAACTTCGTTAGTGTCTTCAAATTTTTGCCAAAGACAAAAAACAATACATTATACATCATAGAAATTGCAAAGTTGTCTACTTTAGAGATATTATTAAGCTTTCGCCAAACTTTGTTTCGTTTTTTAGTTATCATTCTGACAAGGGATAGTAACACGTCCCTAGTGACACCATAATTTGCATGTTGACTCCTTTAAAAATTATCATAGACTTGTTAGCGAATGCCGGTAACAAATTGTTTTTAATCTGCCCGATTTTAACACATACAGACTGTATATTTCCCATGCTTTTAAATGAGACCAATTTTGAAAGTCTGCCATCTATTTGGCGTTTGAAATCGTTCTGTAAAGTAGTGCGTGTACTTAACTCTATTTTGGGGGAAAAAATCGTGTGAAATCTTTGAGGCCGTTTGTAAAAAAATATATCCCCTCAATTTTCGGCTAGAAAGTTTAATTTGACCTCATTGGAAAGCTAAGGCAAGGCAAAACACGATTACATAAAAATTATTTACCGTAGATATCATTTACTCGAGAAAATCAGGTACGTGCGTTCACCTTAAATTATGCTTTTTCGAACGTTGGTAACACTATTAACTTAAGAGCAGAGGAAACTTTGTTCGTGTCTTCAAACTTTTGCCAAAGACAAAAAACAATACATTATACATGATAGAAATGGCAAAACTGTCTACTTTAGAGATATTATTAAGCTTTGGCCAAACTTTCTTTCGTTTTTCAGTTATCATTCTGACAAGGGATAGTAATACGTATTACAACACCATAAATTGCATGTTGACTGCTTCAAAAATTACCATAGACTCCTTAGCGAATGCTGGGAACAAATTGTTTTTAACCTGGCCGATTTTAACACATACAGACTGTATATTTCCCATCCTTTTAACTAAGACTAATTTTAAAAGTCTGCCATCTATTTGGCGTTTGAAATCGTTCTGTAAAGCAGTGCGTGTATTTAACTCCATTTTGCGGGAAAAATTCGAATGAAATGTTTGAGGCCGTTTTTAAAGGTTTATTTGCCCTCAATTTTCGGCTAGAAAGTTTTTATTGATCTTATTGGAAAGCTAAAGCAAGGCAAAACACGATTACACAAAAACTATTTACCGTAGACATCATTTACTTGAGAAAATCAGGTACGCGCGTTGACCTTAAATTATGCTTTTTCGAACGTTGCTAACACTATTAACTTAACAGTACAGGAAACGTCGTTCGTGTCTTCAAACTTTTGCCGCAGACAAAAAACAATACATTATACATCATAGAAATCGCAAAACTGTCTACTTTGAAGATATTATTATCCTTTGGTCAAACTTTGTTTCGTTTTTCACTTATCATTCTGACAAAGGGTAGTGATAGGTATTACAACACCATAATTTGCATGTTGACTGCTTCAAAATTTATCATAGACTTCTTAGCAAATGCCGGGAACAAATTGTTTTTAATCTGCCCGATTTTAACACATACAGACTGTATATTTCCCATGCTTTTAAATGAGACCAATTTTGAAAGTCTCACATCTGTTTGGCGTTTGAAATCGTTCTGTAAAGCAGTGCGTGTATTGAACTCCATTTTGCGGGATAAATTCGCGTCAAATTTTTGAGGCCGTTTGTAAAGGTTTATATCCTCTCAATTTTCGGCTGGAAAGGTTTTATTGATCTTATTGGAAAACTAAAGCAAGGCAAAACACGATTACACAAAAACTTTTTACCGTAGATATCATTTACTTGAGAAAATCAGGTACGCGCGTTGACCTTAAATTATGCTTTTTCGAACGTTGGTAACACTATTAACTTAACACTACAGGAAACTTCGTTCGTGTCTTCAAACTTTTTCCGCAGACAAAAAACAATACATTATAGATCATAAAAATTGCAAAACTGTCTACTTTAGAGATATTATTATGCTTTGGCCAAACTTTGTTTCGTTTTTTAGTTATCATTCTGACAAGGGATAGTAATACGTATTAGAACACCATAATTTGCATGTTGACTGCTTCAAAAATTATCATAGACTCCTTAGCGAATGCCGGGCACAAATTGTTTTTAATCTGCCCGATTTTAACACATACAGACTGTATTTCAAATATTTTAGGCCGTTTGAAAAGGTTTATATCCCCTCAATTTTCGGCTAGAAAGTTGAATTTGATCTTATTGGAAAGCTTTAGCAAGGCACATCACGATTATACAAAATCTACTTATCGTAGATATAGTTTAGGAAAAAAAAGAGGAACTCGCGTTTACCTTAAATTATGCTTTTTCGAACGTTGGTAACACTATCAAACTTTTTTGGAAACTTGGGATAATTACCATTTATGATATGAACATTAAAAAAATGCAATAAAAAAATGGGGCAGGCTCTTAAAGTGGGGTATTTTCACTGGTTGCGCGTTAACAAATCGATTCACCTTCATGGAGAATTAAGTCTTGGTTACTTCAAAAACACAAAATTTTGTTTTGAGAATAAAGCTTCTTTTATTCACATAAGCAGTATTTCTTCATTTACGCCGTTTTTGATTGCCTGGTTTTGGGAATAGCGAACTTTTTGGGACAGTTCCGTGGTTAGCTTGAAGTTCTCGCCTTGGCCAAAATACACCCAGCACGGAACTGTTTTCCAAAAAAATTCATGTTCTACTATGAAACTTTTTTTCGTCTTCAAATATGTTCTTTATTAGACTGTTCTTAGCAAATACCTGAAAAAAAAAGCATTTATTTCGCTATTGGGCTTAGATTGAGGGAAATCTCTTAGGGCCGATTTACACGATACGATTTTGTCGCATGCGACAAGCTCACGACAGGCCTACGACATGACTTACGATTGTCGCAACATGTTTTAAAATGCTACGACATCTTTTCTGACGTACACAACAATTGTAAATCATGTCGTGGGCTTGTCGTAAGCCGTTGTCGCATGCGACAAAGTCGTACCGTGTAAATCGGCCCTTACGTTTTGCACGCGCACGTGCTCATGTGCGCGCTCTAATGACGCGAAAATCGTGCGCAGTAGGGATGCGCAATGCAATACTAAGGAATTACCTTAACAGTACAGGAAACTTCATTCGTGTCTACAAACGTTTGCCAAAGACAAAAAACAATACATTAATAACACTAAAATAAGTTTTCCAGGCAAAATTTGGTCATTTTAGCTTTTTATTACGAATTTTTGGATGCAAAACTAAGATTTTCCTTAATTTATCTGCTTACTTGGACATAAATTTGACCGAAAACTGATGAGGCACGAATATTTTTGGATTTTTAGAAGTAATTGGATTAGCGATCAAAACGTAATATGATAATGCATAAAAGTGTCAAATTTGCAACCCGTTGCTAATGGCAACGGAAGAGATCGCATTACGAATAATTAACATCTGTTTGCCAAAAACCACCCAATTGCAAATAACCGATTTTTCGACGGTAAATATATCCCGGAAGCTAAAACAATTCACTGGGCATGTAATCAACGTAAATATGTTCGATCGAAAGCGAAAACAAGCGAATATTTTCAGGGAAAACACAATTCTGTTAGATTTGTACGCTTTGAAAATAATCTTACCTTTTCAGCAAATTTAATGGTTGAAATTCCATCAAATGCACCCCAGTCCTTTCCTTTATCCTTTCCGAAGCCTGTAGTGTAATTTTTTGGCCGAAACAGTTTAGTAAAACCGCCCCGCGATCGTTTAAAAAGTTGAAAATTTCTTCTTCGCTGGGGCTCAAATTGCTTATAATAGAATGTACCTCATGTAGGCGTCATGAAAGCTACAAAGCCGAGATTTACAGGGAAACTGGGGCTGTTTCTCCTCAGTAAACACGGCAAATTTCAGCCCCATCGGTGAAAATGGCGGCTTTCTACGAATCCTACAGTAATGATTCATGAGTGTGCGATTTCCATGAAGGACAAGGAACAGTATATTTCAACAAAGGTTGTTGACTTGTTATGCATTCGAAGAAGAAAAGTCTCACCTCCTATTTATAAAATGCCGCCCGCCCGACTAAGCTGACAAACGTCATAATTAAGGGGTAGTGTCTCATATACCGGGCTCCGAAATGGTGAATAGTGAACAAAATGGTGTCAACGTTTTTCAATTTTTTTGTCGCCAGTGTTTTGATTTTGCACCATACTTAATTTGAATTCCCGGTCAAAAACAGTTAAGATTTCAAAAAAAAATAAAATAAATTTAAATCCCTGGTAGCTTAAACCTCTAGAATAGGACTAGTTGTTTTTAATTCTAGAAGCTCACATGGAAAAAATAACGATCAAATATTTTTAAAATTACTAATTTTTTGGATTCTAAAGTACATTTAAGGAGTATTACTGAAAATGATGTGTATTTTATTCTCGTGGCATAAATATCGGCTAAATAAGAAAGTTTTAGAAAAACTGACACCTTGAACCTATGATGAGACATAACAGTACTCAGCATTTGCCCAGTTAATTGATGCGACTCGAGACTGAGAATGGTTGACCACTGTCCACGTTGTCGACGGGAAATATATTCATCTATTGCATTGAAACTCCGCCGTGACTGTGTTGCAACGCCTTCTTTCTCCTGCCACTATTATGTTCCAATCAATGTGAGTTGCTCAACTGAAGCAATTTTGAGTTGCATGGCTCGCCATTCACTTGCAGAGGGTGCAATAAAGATGGGGACAATATTATCCAGGGCGTTTCCTTTAGCCTTTCTTAATTTGTGAATTTTATGGGTAAGTCTAGTTTACTAATAAAATCATCGTGCTTAAAAATAAGCGAATTACGAATTCTTTTACATTAATATTGGTATCAATCGAAAAGAATTTAAACTGATTGCATCGTGTTCAAAATGGATTGGGCCTTACAATTATAAAAGATATGATACAATTATTAGGTAAAAGGCTAGAAACTAGGAGTATATATTAAATTGTACATTACGTGCCTATAAGTTCCTAGATTATATGCCATGAGCATAGAGGCACATTGCCGGAAAAAAAGGTTCTATTAAAGCATTCAGTTTTGCAACTTTTGAGAGGTTGCCTGTCTTTGGTGCGAACTTTGCGTTCAAACTTTTGCCAAGGACAAAAAACAGTACTTTATACATCATAGGAATTCCTCAACTGTCTTCTTTACAGATATTATTATGTTTTGGCGAAACTTTGTTTCGTTTTTTAGTTCTTATTCTGACAAGGGATAGTGATACTTTTTACAACACCATAATTTGCATGTTGACTGCTTCAAAAATTATCATAGACTCCTTAGCGAATGCTGGGAACAAATTGTTTTTAATCTGCCTGATTTTAACACAGACAGACTGTATATTTCCCATGCTTTTCAATGAGACCAATTTTGAAAGTGTGTCATCTATTTGGCGTTTGAAATTGTTCTGTAAAGCAGTACGTGTATTTAACTCAATTTTGCGGGAAAAATTCGCGTGAAATCTTTGAGGCCCTTTGTAAAGGTTTATCTCCCCACAATTTTCGGCTAGAAAGTTGAATTTGATCTTATTGGAATGCTATAGCAAGGCACATCACGATTATACAAAAACTACTTATCGTAGATATAGTGTAGAGGAAAAAATGAGGAACCCGCGTTCACCTTAATTTATGCTTTTTCGAACGTTGGTAACACTATTAACTTAACAGTACAGGAAACTTCGTTCGTGTCTTCAAACTTTTGCCGAAGACCAAAAACAATATATTTTACATCATAAAAATCGCAAAACTGTCTACTTTAGAGATATTATTATGCTTTGGCCAAACTTTGTTTCGTTCTTCAGTTATCATTCTGACAAGGGATACCGTAATTTCCGGTCGATTACCCGCGGGTAATGTGTTAATTTTTCCACAAACAGTTCTTGGTGCGGGTTATAGGAAGGTGCGGGTAATGTGATAATTTTTAAATCTTCCGGTATAGTTTTAAAACCGTAAGAGGGAAGAAATATAAACTCATTAATGAAAGTGTTCGTAAAAACTGTATATTGCCTTATTTATCCCGCTTTGATTGCCTAACAAACTTAAATGCTCTTGATGAAAACCAATTCAAATTGGAAACATGTCAACAAATAGCGTTCGCAATCAAAATCGTTTATCACGCGTGTGATATTACTTTCTTACTTTGCTAATTTCACATCTCCTTTCTTTGTTTAGTTGAAAATAAAATATTATGTGCTAACTGGAATAATATACTCAAAACAAAAGAATGAAAATGGGAGACCGCAGGCTTTAAAGAACCTGATGCCGACATGGTCATTTCATGGCGCCGCTGGCGCCGCATAATTAATATTAGGGAGCTTTAGCAACGACAACGGCGACGGCAACGAGAACGTTACAAATTTGCATATTCATTGGGCAAAAACA
>BLFO01003572.1:8061-13061 GCA_014634245.1 Montipora cactus
TATTTCCTGCAGTTAACCGAACCGTAAAATGAAAGTTAATTAACCGAATTGTAAAATGATTTGATCAACGCGCTATAAGAACGAGAGATACATATCAACAAGGAGATTAATCACGCTTTAAGAAACATCATTGTTTGTGCTCTATCATCGTGCTATACGAACGAGAAGTACACATATACATCAATGTCCCTCGCTCTTTTTGTTTGGCGCCTCAGACGGGAGAAATACTGCGTATCCACAAAGCTCGGCGTCTCCAATGCGTATCTGCGTACCCGCGTATCCACCCAATTTAGTGTAAAGCTTCGACGTGGCAGGGTATTCGGTGAAGCCGTTGATTTCACCGATAGGCTTTTTTTTTCTCTTGTGATTTATTCACCCATTTTTTTATTTTCACTTCACGTTTCTTTGAAGAAATTATGTCTGTATGAAAAGTGGAGAAGCGGAAGCCGCGAGTGTGTTAGATGAGAGGGAAAGCAAAGCTGAAAAGCCTTTTCAAATTGTCATGTCATTTAACGGGCGCACCGGAAAATAAGTGGGTGAAAGACGAAAATAAACAAGTCTGTTGGAAGCGTGCTTGAGTTGCGACAAATGAGCCCCAAAATCAGCGAGAATTTGTGACGCTGATGAATAAAAGTGCTTTAAGGGCATTCGTGAAAAGTGTAGTTAACCGAACCGTAAAATGACAGCTGTAATTGCCGAATTTGTCGAAATCGCCAATGTTCACCCGTGTGGTGTGAATACCAATGGATGAAGTAATTTGACGAAATTGGTAAAACATCGCCAAAATTGCCGATTTTGTCCAAACGCCAATGTTCACCCAAGAGGTGTAAATACCAAATGGTGAACTAATTTGACGAAATTGGCAAAACATCGCCAAAATTGCCGAATTTGTCAAAATCGCCAAAATCGCCAATGTTCACCCGTGTGGTGTGAATACCAATGGAGGAACTAATTTAACTTCTAAGTACTAGAACGCTCGTGGCAGAAGAAAAGCGGTTTAAACTAATGCATACTTCCCTTTTTTGCAACGGAAACACGAAATAAACAAACTAAAGCCTAAGAATACAATTCAGATTAATCAAATTGTATGGCACCCACTTTGAAATAGGGAGACGAGTAAGGCTTCGAGAACGCTATCTAAAAACATCATTTACCATTATTGTAATAATCTCGTGAGTATTGCAAGTCGTTTGGCGTAAAAAGTGCACAGAAACATTCCAGAACTAAATTTGACATGAACGCGCTGCTAGTGTTAAGGCAGAAAATTGAAAATTCATCGCCAGGTGCTCTTGTCCTCCACAAGACCTCGAATTTGATCATTTCACGTGGTTGTCAAGAAGAGAACGGCAAAGAAATGTATTAAAATGAAAAACGCACGTGTAGCGCGTGCAAAACTATTGTTTTTGCTCATTGAACGCGTTCTCGTAGCCGTTGTCGTCGTCGTCTTTTCTTAAGCTCCGTCCACGCGCATCCAGATATTTTTTCTTTCCGGATTCAACAAAAACAACAACAACTTTATTTCGCATTTCACTGGTTTACAGTGATTGAAAATACCTAAACTAAACAAAGAAATGAAAGAAGAAACCAAAAATATTCCCATCCAAACGTAGCGTATTCAAATCGAATTTGCCCGTACACGCATCCGAAGCGTATCCGGATTCACGCTAGTACTCAAGACTCCTCAAGGAAGCAGAGGTAACAAAGCATGCGCCATAAAGAAATAATATTGCCTTCGGCAGCCATCTTGAGAATTGATCTCACGGCAAGGACTTGAGCTCGATCTTGTTACGCCATCCGAATAAAAAAAATTCCAGATTTAGGGTCTGCAAGGTTCTGGATTCATAGCTGATTCAAAAATATCGACTCTGGAGAGCATATTAAAAATAGTTCGGCGTAAGTTCAGGAACTATTGGACTGTCACATCATAGAAGAAGTTAATGGGCCCGCACCATGGATAACCCCCAATAGTAATCATTCCAAAGGCGTATGGTAACATTCATTTGTGCATGGACATGAGGCGAGCAAATGGGCCCATACCCAATGTCAATGTACTGTAGATGAGTTGCTGCACAACATGAAGGGTACAAATGTTTTTAGCAAGCCAGGGGAAATACCATTAGCTAAAACTTCAGCAGCACGGTTCTGTGCAAGACCATAGACACCTGAAACAGCATGTCTTGCCTTCCAATGTAGACAAATGTTTGTTTAGTGTGGACAGGTTTACATTGTTTATGGGCATCATCCTATTTTTGAAAGGAATCAGCCAGACAGAAGAAAGAGGTAGAGATCTGCAAGAAACAACGGGAACCTGCAAGGGTCAGCAAAGTGAGAAGCGTTCTAGGCCTGGCTAATCACAGCAGCCCATTCATTCCCCGTTTCGGTACCATCACAGAGCCGTTCCAAACCCTGCGCCCGAATCGATCGTTGGGTGATCCACCTACAACCCTTCAATGTGACCGATTGGCCCTCTTTCCTGTTTGTTAAATCACAATAAAGCTGCAAATCATCATCATGGAGCAGAAGAGCATCCGATTTGCAGCCATTAGGGCCACACCTAAGGTCCTCACTCACCTCTCAGATGTTACCGTAGATAAGCCGCACCCTCGATTTTTTATTTGAATTTTGAGGAAAAAAGGTGTGGCTTTTACGTGGACTATTACCGTATCTTCCTCTCACAATTTGAACCTTTGTTTTATTGGGTCTACAAAGACTCGGCTATGCCTCGTGTTTTTAAACGCGATGAAACAGCTGCTGGTTTTTTTTAAACAGTACTTCATTAAGTAGCACAGATCATACCATGACTGGCAAGAGCTATCCCGAATTGTTGTTCAACAGGAAGATGAGAGGGTAGATGCCGGAACTGCATGCTGATTGTAACTTATACAGCTAGAAATTCAGGACAGAGATGCAGATGTAAAACCAAAGACCAAAGAACATGCAGATAAGGTATTCAAGCAGGTGATCAAGTACTGGTGAGACAAGAGAAGAACAATACGTTTTCCACACCATTTAACCCAACACCATTCCAAAATATCGGCAAGACTAGCAACATTGTTGTTAGGTAAAGGTACACGTTATTTAACGTCGGAAGTTCCTTTACTCTCTAGAGAGTATTCTCCCAGGAAGCCGACGGTGTTCTCATTTTACCCCCCCTCTTTCCATCAGTGCTCCGTTTTAAGGGTATTTAAAGCTACTTAGGCTACACTGAAAGGAAATTAAAGAAGTCGAAACAAGGATGTGAGATCCGGGGATCGAACTCGGGACCTCTTGCATCAAGGCCGCGCATTAACCGACTGTGCCACCCTTGGTTCTAAGGTTGTTATGCATGAAGATCCGAGGTGGACTCAATAATCAAGAAATACCTCACGTGTAAAAAAAGTTTAAGGCAGATGATTCCACCCTCACCCTAGAAGCATCACCAGTAAGAGCGGAGAAGACTATAGCACATGCCACAACACCAAGTCAAGCTATGGTTGAACTAACCACAGGAATACCCGCAACACCATTAAGTGTACTTCTGACCAGGAATGCACCATTTACCACAAGCAAGTGCGGAGAATAGGGACGAGGCAGTTTCTATCACGGGGAGGGTGGGGGATACTCCCTATAATGGCCTATACGGGGAGGCGCCGCCCGAAAGGTGTACCTTTTTCTCGCTTCAGATACATAAAAGGGTCTTGCATTATTTTCCAGTGGAGGGTATACGAAAGAGGTACCATTTGCCAATAGAAGGTATGCAAAAGAGATATCTTTTCTGCCAAAAATTGTATATAAAAGGGTAAGAGGTCGGGCCTTGGGGCGGAGCAACGACAATGCTAAAAAGCAGTAATATTATTGGTTAAAAGAACCAAAATGATCGTGCTGCACGTGCTGCACGCTTTTTTGAACATTTCTGTCCCTTACACGTCAAAACTAGTACGTGAAATAACCAAATTTAAGGTTTTGACGACAATGTGGACAAACTACAGTGAATCTTTCAGTCTCTCTCTTTACTTCAAATCCGTTCGTACCAGTCTAGTTATAGGACACTTCGCACATATTGTAGAATGTAAACAAGATTGAATAATCCCGAAATACTTAGAACAGCTCCAACGTATATTTTGAGGTGACGTTTTCCTCCCCGTAGCCGTCGTGGTTTCTTAAACCCCCTATTTTTGCGGTGCTCTGCATAAAAACGGCTTGAAAACATTAAATTTGCCTGGATTTTGATGACAACGTGAGCATCCAAATGTTAGCAGTTCACCCCATAATCCTTGTACTCTTAAACCACCAAATTACATTTAGGATACTTCGATCATGTTGTACGACTTAAACGAGAAGGAGATATCGCGAAAGAGGTAACGGTAGTGCAAAGTTATGCATTTTTCACAATCTAAATCAGTCTTAAAGTTCCTTTATTAGGAAACTTTACCACGCGACGGTTTTTGAGTCACGGACAGCAACCGGAAGGGAGATGTTATCCCTTTTAATTTGTCCTGACATTTGTAATGCCTAGATCTTTTCCCTATTAGAGAAGCTTGCCATGGTTTAAAAATCTATAAGAGACTTCTGTCCTGGCATGAGAAATTGTTCACTTCTGGTCTTCTTCTGTGACTCAAAAACGACTCGTGCTTTAAAGCCCCTGATATGATTTAATTCATGCGACAATAGTTTTTCAGATGTGGACCAGGAAATTATGAATGTCTTAACATTTTTGTCCAGGATTCTTGGTTAACTTCAGGGCTTTTAAAATACATTAAAGGAGAAGAAAAAACAAAACAAAAACAAAAACAAACAAGACATACACTCTTTCTTTAATAAGAACCTTTTTTTGTGAGAACGTTGTGGCTGAGATTAACCAGAATTTTAAGAACTTTTTAAGAACATTTGTCAGGCTGATAGTCGACTAAGAACGCCTTTATTTTGTTCATTTGTATTTTAAATGAAAGTATAAAATAAAGGTAAATAAATGTAAATTTAATCCAAATACTTAAGGGCATATTTTGTATAAAATTAACGAT
>BLFO01003572.1:15561-20561 GCA_014634245.1 Montipora cactus
AGGTAAGAAAATAATGTCGCTTCAATTAACTTTTTCTTTCTAAGCCTGAGGAAGGAAAGTGCAACGAGGAAATTTTGACGTTTCACAAGTTGCCGTTTAAACAAACAACAACAACAGCAACAACAATAAACTTTATTAATATTTAAAGCTGTTAAAAGCTATGTCGAGAGCACCTCATCTCCCCACCACTTCCTTCCTCGAGGAAAGCAGAGCTATAGGGATGTTCGCTTCCCTGAAACAAGAGCTTAGTAAGAGATTGAACCCAAATTTAGAGCTCTGAATGGGCTCTGAAAGTGATCAGGAAGCCTTCTAATGGTGACGACTAACGCTCAGAGGTTTCGCCTGTGCTCACAGGTTGTCTTGCAAATTACTTAGGGGAGTCTTCTAGGTCAAGTTTTGACAATTTAGCAGAGGAGTTCTCGGCAACTGACACAACAGGTGCTCCAGTTAACGCCAAGCTGGCCACTATGCTAGAAGACCTTATCAAAGGCGATCTCCCTAAAACAAAGCTAGAGGGGCTGGTGAAAAAATACCTAAGGCCAGAAGATCGCTAATTGCTAGTCTCCTCAAAAGTGAACAGAGCTATTTGAAATCGGTTGTCTCCAAGTAGGGATGATCTCTGTTTACAAACATTGTTTTTGTTATTCAAGTGTGCCAACCACAGGAAGAAAAAAAGGACCCTTTGTGACAGCCAATGAGACTCTGGTCGGCATATTATTTACAATAGGTGACGTCAACGTTAGATTCGCTATACCAAATCCACAGACAGGGCTCTTCAGAAAGCTCGACAGTTTTTTGTTTTCTCATTTTGTGCCACCATCAATGCCTGTGATAACGCATCAGGCGAGTTCTAGGCTACTCTCCCACATTCCCTTGTTCTAGCATTGGCAGGAAACCGGGAACTGTATCTTCGTGGCCGAGAATCTCTGAAACCAGACCTGAACGCCCAGTTTGCTTCTCCAGAAGTGCAAGTCTCATTCTGCAATGCTTTTGTTAGGGAAGAAGGGCTCCTACCGCAACCAAGAAGAAGCAAGGCCGTCAACAACAATCCCAGTCCAATAAGGAGACAAACCGCTAAACTGTAATCCTCAGGTTGGTTACATGAGTAGCGTTGATAGTGTTATTGCAGTGTGTATCTAGCTGTGAACTTGAATTTGATTATATTTCTCCAACGGGTTACCCGTCATGCAGAATTCAAATTTTCTGTTATTGAGCAAGAAACTATTGATGCAGGAATTAATGATCTATGAACGGTGTCAGTTGGAAACAGGGGAAATTGTTTCTCCGATATTCCTATGACCAAAACAGGAACCTGGGCTTCATACTTTTATTTTCAATTTGAAGTCCTAGTTTTTCTAGGATAAGGGATAAGGTTGATGAAACCTAGGTGTTTTATGTCCTCTATAGACCTACCCAATTTTTTCAATTACATCCCTATATTGCCTACCTTCAGAAAATATCTAAAGTTTGCATGGAGGGGTCTTCTGTTCCGTTTTTGGGCCCTACCCATGGGACTGACAGGTAGTCCTTGCATCTTTACCAGGCTGTTAAAATCAGTTTTTCCCACCCTACGCACCTTGTACGGACTTAATTGTTTGGGTTATATTGATAATTCTTTTTACATGGAGGATTCTGAGGAGGCCTGCCTTGAGGCTACCGTACATACTTCCCAATTATTTACGCGCTTGGGTTTTGTGTTTCACCCGACCCAGTCTGTTTTTCACCCTACGCAGTACCTTGAGTTCTTAGGATTCCTGTAAATATATTCATACATGCTTAGCCTTAACGGAAGCTGACAAGGTCGTTGTTTTCTGCCATAAAGCTTTGCGCGCCCAGCAGTTCTCAATCCATGAAGTTGCCACATTGATACGAACTTTAGCATCTACTTTCCCTAGGGTGGAGTTCGGTCCTTTGTAGTCTACACACTTGGAATGGGACATAGAATTGGCGCACCTCTCTTAAGTTTTTTCGTTGTAACATATCTCAGTCTGCAGACACCACTGGTGCTGTTAGAGTGGTGAGTCATCTCAGTCTCCACAGCTTTCCGGGTTATTGACCGTTGTTCCCCAAATATCGCTTTTACAGTAGATGCATCACGCATGGCTCGGGGTGCCACAATGCGCGAAACGCACACTGAGTATTCTTGAAAAGCTCTCCGTGGGGCAGGGGACTGTCCTTACTCGGGTCAGTGTCCATTCTGCGCATCGAGAACATGTCTTACAACAAGGCGACTGCTATTTCCTAGATCAGTGGCATCGGGGATGCAGGAACAAGGAATGCAATACAATTACGAAGGAAATTTGATTATAGGCCCTTTTAAAAGCATAGTCGGCGTTTCTGCTGCGCGTCAACTGGTGCGGTTTAATGTAACTGCGGATTCTCTTTCGCGCCGTTTTGAAGATGGGATCACAGAGGGAACTGAATCGCGGTATTTACTTGTATATGTATGGGATTTTGTTTTTTCTCCAGATTGATCTGTTTGCAAGTAGAATCAACCATCAAACTTTTGCCTATGCTTCCTGGAAGCAAGACATAAAAGCATCATATGTGGAAGCTTTCCCTGTGAATTGGTCACAGTTCACAAACAATTACATTTTCTCATGGGGATGCTCACTCTCTGAACCCAGAACGGCAACCCCTGAAACGCAAGGTGTCAGGCGACAGTTCATTAAGGGCAGCATTCCTGGCGAGGTTGCCAACTTGCTCATGTCCTCTTGAATAATTAGCGGCAGCAAAGCAGTAAGATGTTCAAATCCGCAAATGCATGGTGTGCATCTGGTCTGCAAGAGAAAACTGAACCGCTACATCCGAGTGTGAACAACGTGTTAACGTTTCTCCACGCCTTTCATATTAACCGACTGTCATACTCGACGATTTATACGGCTTGCTCAGCACTCGCCGGCTGTTTAAGGGAATTGAATTTCCTGGTTGTCACTACGCTGTGACTGACCATCCTTTATAGTGCGCTACCTGTAGGGTGTGTTCAACTGTTGCACGCTTACTCCTCGATATCAGGTAACATGGGATCTTATGCCTGTCCTATATAGTTTACGTCATAGAAAGTGCGGCGTACGGGGTTTTATGCACGAGTTGTTTGTGTCAAAAACCCGAAAGAGCGAGGAACGAGCGAGTGAGGGTTTTTGACACAAACAACGAGTGAATAAAACCCCGTACAAAGCACTTTCTATGTCGTGAACTGTTTATTACACATAAGACGAGAATTTTCATTAAAATAGTTTTCTGAACGCAAATTAGAAACAAAAACTCACCAACAGTAGAACCAAATGCAAATTTAATTTAATTCAATAACAAAGTACGATTTGCACGAGATGCACGAGTGATTGGCATGGAAACGCCTTTACGCTATTGTTGATTGGTTATACTTCCACGTGACGTGTGAAATAGCTGTACGCCATTCTGATTGGCTGTATAAGCCTTTTCCACATGTGAAAATAAAGCCTATAGATTTGTACAAATGAGCTTTATGGAATAAAATTCTCATGTTATGTGTAATAAATAGGACTATTGCATCCTCTGAGCGAGCTCTTCTCGGAAGAACTTACCCTTAAACCGCTAGCTTTAACATATGGGAAGCGATGTCAAACATTGTTGATCGATGCTATGGAGAAAACTCCTGATTATTATTTATGTTCTACATAAAGGATCATGTCAAGCAGTTGAGACGTGGGGAAAATCCTCAAGTCATTTTTTGTTGGGAAGAAGCCTGAAGTACCCTAAAGAACCACTTACTGTACTCTAGAACGCTATCTTGGAAAAACCCAGCTTGTTTCGTGACCATGGCAAGGGCCGTCTTCTTCTTTCATATGTCATGCCTTATGGGCAAATTGGTACGAATGCAAATGGGGGATGAATTAAAGCTGTTTGCAGTAAGGTTTAAGGCTCGCAGCGCCAAATGAGCAGCTATATCGAGAGCAGTCAGGTGATTCTCACTGATAAAATCCTGAAACACATCGGATGGCCTCGAGAATCTGCTTTTCAGAAGTTCTACAACCAACCCGTTATTGTTGGAAACAGCTTTGCTGTAGCTGTGTCAGGTCGATAAGACGGCTTTGTGGATTGGAATAGAATGCTGCAAACTCTCATGTTAACCGGAAGTGACGCTACCGGGATTTGGTAGAATTAGAAAACTAAACGAGCCTTAACCTGTAAGGTGAAGTTTGATTGTCATTCTGCCAAATCCCTGGTGACTCGGTGAGGGTTAACATGCCCTCCCTCACACTTTTCCTACTTCCCGCCCCCTTGTTCTTCCATTTTCCTCTGTATTCATTTCTATCTTGATAACGGTGTCCATAACCTTTGAAAGTCTGATTATCCACGGCGGCACGTGTGCATCTCATGTTAACCCTCACCGAGTCACCAGGGATTTGGCAGAATCACAATCAAACTTCACCTTACAGGTAAGGCTCGTTTAATTTTCTTATTAATTGCACATTTCAACGCGTGCACGGAACGAGATCAAGTGATTGTCACTCAAATCGCTAATTGTTCCATCGCTCCAATCATCTGATGGCTTATTCCTAACCAGCTCAGGTCGCTATGGGAATGAAAAATTATAAGACTCTAACCTTGCCTAGCTTTAAAAGGGATGTGTTACGAATTTTATAATTAGCCAAATTTAGCGACTGCGAACTGGCAACCAAATCAGGGGGAAACGTAAAAATATTTACTTAAAACATTGAAGGAAGGTGTGAATAAAACATCAAATACAAATTTAAAGGAAGCGGGGCAAGGGAGACACTGAAGAAGATTAAAATGGATTGAAATTTGCGTTTTTGAAAACTGTTCAGCCAAACAGATTTCCAAAGGTCATCCGTTTGTTGTTTGAAACTTAAACAAGAAGACGCACGGTAGAGTGTTTTTTTCACTCACGTGATCAGTAACCTTTTTTTTTTCACCGAAGCAAAAGAAAACGTTTTCATGATAACAGAACTCAATTCCCGGAGGATTAGTTGGGTACATCAACATGGCCGTCGTGACGT
>BLFO01003573.1:0-10000 GCA_014634245.1 Montipora cactus
AATTTTTGACTGTTTTGAACTTGTATCAGACCAAAATAGCTTGGGAAATCTGAGGATTTATTTTTGTACTTACGCTTTATAGAAGCGGATAGAAGTCAAACTGGAAAAAGCAAAATACAATAACTTTCAGGCTCTGTTGCCGTAATGTCCTTGAACTAATGTAAATTGAAAATACGTTTAAATTTTACTTACAATTCTGTATTTCCTTTCCCGAGTAAGCCTTGCGTTCTTGCTCTTAAGTCTAAAAAACGAAATAGACCTCTCCCCCTGTTTCGAAACGCGTGTTCACTTTTATACAGACATGCCCCTAAGGACGTTACGTAATTACACTGGGGGCTTGAATAATTTCGTGCAAAACACGGTGTGCAGCGTAAACGTCCAAACTAAACCTAACCGTATATTTCTCTCGTGTCTGTTGCGCAGTGAAACTGGAAGGTATGTTTGGTCGTTTTGTTATAGATCTGAATTATAATATTATCAGTATGCAATTTTTTTATGACGCATAAGTGGTAAGAAAAAGAAGAAAAATATTTGACCTGATGTTCTCATATCACAAGCAAGTGATAACTTTTATTCCTTCTTTGCTATTCATTGGCATACTTTACACTTGAGGTGGCTCAAACCAGTTTCAACACTTGAAAGAAACGTTCTTATTAGAAGAATTCATACTTCTACAAGACTTTATCACTTAACAGCAATGTTATGGTACCATATCAAACAACAATTCTTGCTGAAAAAGATTTGGTCATTTTTGTGACGTAAAAAGTTACCGTGGCAACAGCTACTCATATCTCAAAAACGAACTCGCTGATTCCCATTTTTTATTTCTGAAATGTAATCAGCATGCCAGAATGAAACTTTCTGCATTCACAAATGAGGTCCGTGATTTCAGTCATTTTATTCCTAACTGGGGCTCTTATTTGTGCAAAGAACTCTTCGAGCGGATGTCTAAAGCCATCTTCAAGTGATGGAAATGTATTTGGGTATGATATATGGCAATTTTCAAGAGATTTCTGGCTTCCAACATCTTCGAGCTGGCTATTCAGTGCAAACTTGGATTTTATTCATAACGGGGGCGTTGTTACAGAGCTATTGTGTTCGCGGCCTTGGCATGCAAATATTTTCTCCATTGTTTGCGCCAACTCATCTTCGTTTAATGTTTACTGACCATTAAACTGAGGCGATAAAGGAGGGTCTTAATGGGGGTGTACCAAACACGGTACACGGTTAGAAATTTCGCGATTTCACGGTGCACGCTTAATTTTTACATCAAGTAATTGTTCAGAGCTTAGGAAAAGCTACAAACAACACGGTTATCTGGACAAAATAATTCACGACACATGCATGGTTAATTTTTTGAACGTTTCACGCCACACGCTTAACCCCATTGAGACCCTCATAAATGAGACCATGTGCCATCTATGCTAATTCAGTGGCGACTTTTCATATTGTATTGGATGTTGGCGATTTGGTATTTAAACTTAATCCGGGCCCCACAGGAAATGCTCACATAACCTCCATTGTTTCGTCGCGAATTGAGGGCCGTGCTCATCCGTGCAGGAAGCCAGCACGTGACACACTTATAAGTGTTGAGCGTAATGCCATCTTTGGTAACCTGGACAACAGGGCCTTTCAGTTATGAAGTTTGAATGCAAGATTATTAAGGAAGAAATCATCGGCTTTTGTGGACCTGGTATGTGATCTGATAGCTGAGTTGTTTACGATATGCGAGTCCTGGCTCAATGATCTTGACTCGGCGATTTTAAGTGAGCTCACTCTATTCCAGTTATTCGTAGAGGTGGCGGGACTGCGCTATTATATCTTGACTGTCTTGATGTAAACAAAGTGTTTTCAGCCGATCGGTCTTCTTTTGAAGTGTCGGAATGGCTTGTGGAGTTCGGAACTGTTCGTCTGCGAGTTGTCATCGTGTATAGACCAACATACTCTGCGGATCATCCCGTGACTACGAGTGTTTTCTTTCATGACTTCTCGGACAACTCGAGTCATTAGTTATGTGTAATGAGTTACTGTTAATATGTGGCGACTTAAATATTCACATGGACGTTCCGTCAGATGCTGACACCATCCGGCTCAAGGACCTGTTGAACTCTATGGGTCTGGTCCAGCATGTTAAACGACCCACTCACATACATGGCCACACCTTGGACTTAATTATCACAAGGCAGGCCAATGGTATTGTGGATGGTGAGCTCCTTCCGGAGAGACATTTCTCTGACCATGCTACTGTGATATGTAAGCTAAGCGTGATGAGGCCTGCGCCAAGAATTAAGCATGTTGAATACAGGAAACTCAAATCAATTGACATAACCAAGTCGAGAAAAGCTAGTCGTAACTCCCAGCTACATCAAGACCCGCCTGATGATTTGAACATGCTGCTCGACTGTTATAACACGACTTTAAAATCGCTATTAGACGAACACGCGCCGGTTTGTTCTCGTCATGTCATCACTCGACCCAGGCCCCCATTGTTTAATGATGACATAATTCAGGCTCGAAGGGACAGGAGGAAGGTCGAGAGAAGATGGAGGAAAACTAGACTCCCATCAGATCTTGTAGTATTCAAAGTTAAGCGGAATTATGTTGTACATCTGATGAACGAGGCTTAATGTACTCATTACAGGCAATTTACTGACAAGAACAGTTCGGACCAATCAAAGCCCTTCCCGGCTCGTAAGAGTCTATTAAATTCGCAAGAGGACAAGTCTCTTCCACCACATACTAACACCTCTGTTGTCGCAAATAAGATGGGTGAATACTTCATCCATAAAGTAGTTGCTATAAGATCAAAGTTAGCCGGTAACGCGGTCCCTCGTGCTGTTTCTACTGAGTGTGCGCCTCAAGGTTCATCGAGTACTGATGACGTTGTCACGCTATCAGAGTTTCAATCTCTCTCTGAGGAGGCTGTAAGGAAGATGGCTGTGGCTTCCATGAAGACATGTGCTCTGGACCCTTTCCCGTCATCCATCTTGTTGCTTTGTATTGAGGAGCTACTTCCAGTGATTACTAGGATGTTGAACATATCATTAGAGCATGGTTACTTCGCTGACGAATGGAAAAAGGCATTAGTACATCCTCTGCTCAAAAATCTGGTCTTCAATTGATAAACAAGAACTCTCGGCCTGTGAGTAACTTACAGTTCACGTCCAAACTTACAGAGAAGGTGCTCGCTGTACAATTACAGGAGCACATGCGAGTCAATGGTTTGTTTCCAGAATTGCGAAGTGCTTACCACCAACATCATAGCACTGAAACCGCACTAGTTAAGGTGAAGAACGATCTCCTAATGGCGATGGATAAAGGTCAAGTTACGTTGTTGGTGCTTCTCGACTTAAGCTCTGCATTCGACACCGTCGAACATGAGATCCTTCTAGATCGATTGAGGTCAACAGTTGGGTTGAGAGTTACTGTGAGGGCAGGTCGCAGCAGGTGTCGATTAACGGGACTCTCTCAAAGCCATTTAATTTGATGTGTGGAGTCCCCCAAGGGTCATACCTGGGCCCGCTTCTGTTTACCATCTACGTGAGTAAGCTGTTTCAGACATTAAAACACCATCTGCCCTCCGTTCACACATATGCGGACGCCACAGTTGTATTTGTCAGTTAAGCCATCTGACACTTTCACTGAAGTTGAAGCTGTATCTGCCATGCAGAAGTGCATCTGTGATGTCCGAGCATGGATGAGAGAGAATCAGCTTATGCTCAATGATGACAAGACTGAGTTTCTGATTATAGGTACTCGCCAGCAGCTCTCAAAAGTTTCAATCCAAAGCATCAAGGTTGCACAGGCTGAAGTCTCTTCTGTAGTCTCTGCGCGCAATCTAGGCACATGCTTTGATACGCATCTAGATATGGGAACTCATATTACAAAGACATGTAGCAGCGCTTTCTATTACTTGTACAACATTTATTTATTTATTTATTTATTTATTTATTTACTTATTTCGCCATACAACAAAAAATAATAATTACAAGAAAAGAAATGTACTTATAAGTTGACCAGATAATAAAATAAGTAAGTTACTAAAGAACAATTCACGACAGACGTCATATTAGAAAATATCTGTCCAGAGAATCAATTGAAAATTTAGTACATGCTTTTATTAGTAGTAGATTGGACTATTGTAATAGCCTTTTATATGGAATCCCGGAGTATCAAACTAGGAAACTGCAACGTGTTATGAATGCAAGTGCAAGACTTATTTATTGCGCGCCCAAGTTCTGTCACATAACACCTCTGCTCGCAGAATTATATTGTTACCAATGCGCGCCAGAATACATTATAAGATACTTCTGATAACTTATAAAATTTTGCACGGTCATGCGCTTAAGTACCTTTTCAGACCTAATTAGCATTCAACAGCCTTCGTGCTATAGCTTAAGACGTAATGACAATGATCCCTTGCTTAAAAGACCAATTGCGAAAAAAAATAAAACAATGGGTGACAGAGCATTTCAGATCGCTGCTCCCCTTTTATGGAACAAGTTGCCTAGCTATGCATGGGAAGCAAGGAACTTAAAATCTTTTAAGACTATAATTAAAACATTTTTATGCAAGGAATTATTTCAGATATCTTAGTAATTTTCTTTCATCCATTAGTCTTTTAGAAGTTCTTTCTACAGTTTTTATTATTCTATGTTAATTAGATTTTCAATGTAAATAGCTTGTAAGCTTTATTGAAAGACTTGTAAGATTTATAATACAGGTGTAAGTTTAGTTATTAAGTTATACACTATTGTGATGCGCTTTTGAATATTGTATAAAAAAGTCCTTATCAACCACATTAGTAACCAAGCTTTTACAATAGGACAAGAATGTTAAAAGTCAATAGTTGCACACTCCGACGACACATCTGGATGTCACTATCAACTTCATTAGTAACCAAGCTTTTACGATAGGACAAGAATGTTAAAAGTCAATAGTTGCACACTCCGACGACACATCTGGATGTCACTATCAACCTCTTCAGTAACCAAGCTTTTACAATAGGACAAGAATGTTAAAAGTCAATAGTTGCACACTCTGACGATACGTCTGGATGTCCTTATCAACCACATTAGTAACCAAGCTTTTACAATAGGACAAGAATGTTAAAAGTCAATAGTTGCATACTCCGATGACACATCTGGATGCCACTATCAACCTCTTTAGTAACCAAGCTTTTACAATAGGACAAGAATGTTAAAAGTCAATAGTTGCACACTCCGACGATAAGTCTGGATGCCACTATCAACCTCTTTAGTAACCAAGCTTTTACAATAAGACAAGAATGTTAAAAGTCAATAGTTGCACACTCCGACGACACATCTGGATGTCCTTATCAACCACATTAGTAACCAAGCTTTTACAATAGGACAAGAATGTTAAAAGTCAATAGTTTCACACTCCGACGATAAGTCTGGATGCCAAAATCAACCTCTTTAGTAACCAAGCTTTTACAATAACACAAGAATGTTAAAAGTCAATAGTTGCGCACTCCGACGACACATCTGGAAGTCACTATCAACCACATTAGTAACCAAGCTTTTACAATAGGACAAGAATGTTAAAAGTCAATGGTTGCACACTCCGACGATAAGTCTGGATGTCACTATCAACCTCTTTAGTAACCAAGCTTTTACAATAAGACAAGAATGTTAAAAGTCAATAGTTGCACACTCCGACGACACATCTGGATGCCAGTATTAACCTCATTAGTAACCAAGCTTTTACAATAGGACAAGACTGTTAAAAGTCAATAGTTGCACACTTCGACGACACATCTGGATGCCACTATTAACCTTATTAGTAACCAAGCTTTTACAATAAGACAAGAATGTTAAAAGTCATTAGTTGCACACTCCGCCGACACATCTGGATGCCACTATTAACCTCATTAGTAACCAAGCTTTTACAATAAGACAAGAATGTTAAAAGTCAATAGTTGCACACTCCGACGATACGTCTGGATGCCACTGTCAACCTCATTAGTAACCAAGCTTTTACAATAAGACAATAATGTTAAAAGTCAATAGTTGCACATTCCGACAAGACACCTGGATGCCAATATGAACCTCATTAGTAACCAAGCTTTTACGATAGGACAAGAATGTTAAAAGTCAATAGTTGCACACTTCGACGACACATCTGGATGCTAGTATCAACCTCATTATTAACCAAGCTTTTACAATAAGACAAGAATGTTAAAAGTCAATAGTATCACACTCCGACGATACGTCTGGATGCAACTGTCAACCTCATTAGTAACAAAGCTTTTACAATAAGACAAGAATGTTAAAAGTCAATAGTTGCACATTCCGACGAGACACCTGGATGCCACTATCAACCTCATTAGTAACCAAGCTTTTACGATAGGACAAGAATGTTAAAAGTCAATAGTTGCACACTCCGACGATACGTCTGGTTGCCACTATCAGCCTCTTAAGTAACCAAGCTTTTACAATAGGACAAAAATGTTAAAAGTCAATAGTTGCACACTCCAACGATATGTCTGTATGCCACTTTCAACCTCATCAGTAACCAAGTTTTCACAACGGGAAAGGATTTTTTAAAAGCAACAGTTGCACACTACGATGGTCTATATGGATCCTACTCGTAACATCACCAGTTGTAGCTGAAAACTGATCAATTAAGTTATGCAGAAGAGGTTTAAAATATTGGAAGAGAATATTCCCCAATTTCATCAAGATTGGCCAGAACACCACGTTTTGTGTGACCTAAAAGCAATAATTATATTGATACCTTTGTACTAAAATATTGACTGACTACATTCTACATGTATTTACTTCCTACTTGATATACTAAAGCCTCAAATGATGGAAATTTGACAGACGTTTATATTATTGTCCAAAGAAAGTCACAAGTCTTAGGCTTCAGCTACAAGTAATGTGTTCCAAAATGTCACTGATAATGAATTAAGGGCGTTCGCGCTAATTGTTTGTGCGCAACGTTACTGCGCAGGTAACGCGACTGTAAAATGTCACGCATTACTTCGAGCATTAGTGAAGTTGAGGTTTTAAAACCTTTGCAAAAACCGTGGACGATTAGTCTTGCACAGCGTTGGATCAGAGAAGATCGCGATCAGTCAAAATTGATTTGAAATATTTTTATCAGTCGTGCACCAGTCTACTTGACTTTCATAAATATTTTTCAAGCATCAGTTAAAATAACATGGCGACAAAAACGCAGAGGAAAAAATTCCAGGCCGGCAAAAGAATGGCACATTTATCTCCGAATTATCATGAAACTTCAAAGAGAAGTAAGCGGGAGGATGGAAAAGCTCTGGAAAAGGCAGCTGATCGAGTAGACTAGTGGCTGAAAGTTTGGAAAACTCGTGGACGAACCGTTGCGTAAATTTAATGGGGCTATTTCTTTGTAATGTTTTTATTACCCTACGAACTTAAGTTCAATGTGAAGGCATGCTTTTAAAGTTCTTTTCCTTTACTTTCGTGAAAACTGAGCAGTATTTTCGTCTTCGTGCGGACCTGCGTGGAAACAATCAGCGATTAAATTTCACAAAAAACAAATTCCAGAGGATGAGCATGACGGCAATGGAGAGATATTATGCAAAACACCAACAAAATGAAGATGACCCCTGCTTAAAACTTCGTTGCTATGCTCGAGAAAGGTTTTTTTTTTCGGTAAAAACCTCTCGTCACTTCAACGATCGATCCTCTCTTGGGTTCCAGTCCTTGCCCGACAGGTCACGCAAAAGCGTGACAAACGAAATTTTCCAAGAGCTTTGCAAAATCACATCGATTTTACTCGTTCAGATCATCGGTGGCCCCTATCTTTTTAATCATGAATCACTTACTTTACTTACTATCTACAAAATATGATGAAATGAAAAAATTCTCACCGCAAGAAGTTATCTTTTTTTTTTAACATTTTCTTTCCTCGTGCCATCGAATTCCGGTAGTGGTTGCAACGGATAGAGCTTACGAAAACGCCCGTCGAGGATGAACTCTGTACTACTTCTTGAACCAAAGCGGGATCAATGACAACCTGTTGGCTGCCTGCAGCCAGGCGAATGTGTCTTTATTAAATATTCACACTGCTTATATACGAGTAAATTAACATATGCTAATATGTCACACTACTTTCCCCGCAAAAAAAAAAAGGAAAGAAATATGAAACGGTTTTCTTAGTAAAGAAAAAAAGAATACACTCAGTCAATCACTAGAAATCTTTTCCAAAAAAAAAAAACTTTCACAAATTCAACCTAACCATTGGCTTTCGAATTCTACTGGAGCGTCTCAGAGTTCTCGATGCTACTTCAGGAGTACTTCCTGGCTCGGTTTCACCAGCAGCCGGTGAACTCCCAATTGCTACAGTGTTCTCATTTCCTGATGTCGGTGATGCTTTCGAGCTTTGATTTAGTGGAACGGATCCACTTCGGCTGCCTTCACCAAACTGTGAGAGTCCTTCTGGTCCTTCAATTCCTTCTACACCAGATTCGGTCTCCAACGCACTTTGAGATTCAGACTCTAACACACCTTGACATTCTAAAGAACAGTTCCCTTCTTCAAATGACTCAACCAAATCAGCTGACCTTTCCTTATAACCAAGTGCCCCAATGGGATGATCTGCATGAACACGCGTTGTTGAACCGCCCACCTGGACCAAATACCACCGACTTCCATCCGCTTTCAAGACCACACCCGGACTCCACTTCACTATCTGCGACCCAAATCCTCTATCGGGAATACGCACTCGGACAGGCTCTCAACTTGCGATTTGTCATGGTAAAACCTCTGTTTCAACTGCTTACGGTCAACCACTTGCTCTAAACTGGGCTTTATCAAAGCCAACCTGGTTCGCAATTGCCTTTTTACCATCAAATCGGCTGGAGTTCGACCAGTTACACTGTGGGGTGTAGAACGGTACTTTGTGACGTTTGTAGTGAAGACCGTCGATCAAATTGTTGGGCGCGATGATGGCCCGCTTTGACCTTATTCTCAATTTCTTAGACTTCGACGTCTATGTAGTGATGACTCCGATTTTGCCAGCAAATCAGAGAAGATGGAGTTTTCAACTGTAACCTAAACTGCAGTTATTTATTCAAACGTAGGAGACAGTATTGATTGGGATCTTGGAATGGAAAACATTTTAATCCCAGATGAAAGGATAACAGCCTCCAGTGCCACCTCCTGGTCTCCAGCCAGTTTTGGTAGATTGAATGACGTAAGAGGATCATGGTGTGCTGAGTATGGGAATAATAACAAGTATCTGCAGATTGACCTACAGTCGCTTCATGTAATCTGTGCTGTGTCCACTCAAGGGAGTGGAATTTTTCTTGTCTGGGTAAAGAAGTACACCTTACAGTTATCTACAGACAATAAAAGATGGACAGATTACAAGGAAAATGGACTTGTTAAGGTGGGTTACAAAGTTGTTGATATACCAAGGCATAAACGTTTAAGCCGGTGCACATTTAGTTTATAATCAATGATTACATCATGTCAGTTCGAGATAGAATATTAAATTAAAAGTACTTCTTGCACTGAATAACGTCATGCAGATGATAACGGAAGTGCGATTACTTTTTTGCTTTTGTTGTTCTTTAGCGTAATTGGTTTTGAGGTAGAACACAGTTAAAAGGTTTTTCCTCCACAAAAACTACTTAAATTGAAGACAAAGTTAATGGGATCGGCGCAGGCCAAAACCAACATTGTGTTCATGCTGAAGGAAGTGAACTTTGTTCAACTTTTTCCTCCAAAGAAGGCTTCAGCGAGAATACATTTAACCAGCAGTGAAAGACAATTCACTGCCTCCATTTTTCTTGTTGTTTGTAATTACACTCAATGGATAACAAACGACAACCTAATAGTCTTCAGTAGAGTCCTTTTATAAGGATGTGTTCACCTTTCTTGTTTAATGCCGGAATTTCTCACGATTGAGTGGTAACGAATAAGCATGAAATTGAATATTTCTGCGTCACAAGAGCGAGAGGGCCTGGGTTGCAGAAGGTGTAAGTGAGGGA
>BLFO01003573.1:15000-17500 GCA_014634245.1 Montipora cactus
TAATTAGAATTCAACAGCCTTTGTGCTATAGCTTAAGACGTCATGACAATGACCCTTGCTTAAAAGACCAATTGCGAAAACAAAGAAAACAATGGGTGACAGAGCATTTCAGATAGCTGCTCCCTTTTATGGAACAAGTTACCTAGGTCTGCACGGGAAGCAAGGAACTTAGAATCTTTTAAGACTATAATTAAAACATTTTATACAAGGAATCATTTCAGTTATCTTAGTAATTTTCTTTTATCCATTAGTCTTTTAGAAGTTCTTTCTACAGTTGTTATTATTCTATGTTAGATTTTTAATGTAAATAGTTTGTAAGCTTTATTGAAAGACTTGTAAGATTTATAATACAGGTGTAAGTTTAGTTATTAACTTATACACTATTGTGATGCGCTTTTGAATATTGTATAGAATAGGCGCAATATAGGTAATAAATTATTATTATTATTATTATTATTATTTTTGTTGTTAGTAGTAGTAGTAGTAGTAGTAGTAGTAGTAGTAGTAGTAGTATTATTATTATCTTGTTTTCGCACATTGGATCAGTTTCCAATGGAACTTTCGTACTCCAGGAAGCTTGGTGACAACAAGTCTCCTCAAACTTCTAAGACCTTCCTAAGAATCCTTGCCGTGTTCAGAATAACACTTTTCTGAAGCTCGTCTGTCTTTGTCTCTATACCAATATTCTCTAGTCTCTTCTTTAAATCCTTTGGAACTGTTCTCATTATTATTATTATTATTATTATTATTATTATTATTATTAAAAAATTCTATAAAGCGGATTCAGAGCCACCTTAAATTACTGAAATATTATGATAGGTATGAATCCGCTCCACAGAACTTTTTTCAACTTTGCAGAGAGTTTCATCTTGGCCTACTGATTACTTTTGCGCAATAAAAAATTGGGGTCACCGTAGTTAATGCATGGAGGTGGTTATGACACTCGACAAGTTCCTTTGTTTCAAAACACACCTTTTTTCGAGAACATAACCAATCAAATCCTTCGATTAAATTATACGTAACTAATTTGCAAACCCGTGCGAAGCAAAACAAAAGATTGTGCAGGGTCACGGTCAGTTCAACATCGATTGAGAAACATTATTCATTTTTAAAATTTTAAACATATCTTTATTATTGTTGGCGACAACATTGATCTTGCTTTTGAAGGTTTTAAGGTTTCATAACCAGTCCCTCGATTAACTATGGGGTCAACAAGTTCGTTTTTCAGATATGAGCAACTAAAGCCAAAATATACGGTCCTGTTACCATGGTAGCTGTTTACGTCAGAAAAATGACTTAATTCTTTTTCAGCAATAATTGGTGTTTGATATGATACCATAACATTGCTGTTACGTGATAAAGTGTTGTAGTGTCATTCCTTCTAATGACAAGGTCTCTTGAAAGTGTTGAAACTCGTTTGAGCTACCTTAAGACTACGACGAAAAATTAATGGACCCAGGTCATTATATGTAAAACTGTTTGGCTCGAGAAACAGTGTTCTAAAACGAATTCCACTCAACGTACCGCTATGGGATATCATCAACTTAAAGGACTGATTTTTCAATTTCTCTGATAAAATTCTCCGTCTCTCCACTGCTTTATGCCTAAAGTTTTTCAAAGCAGTAGGAGTAGAAATGTCATACTATTACATTGAATTGCCCATCGAGTTCCCAAACGAAATGCAATTCCTGGTCCAAGACCAATAGTTTGCAAATTTACAAGAAGGATTATCAGAGAACAAGTCATGAACAATCGGAATGATGCTTGCAAAGTCACAGCAACTTCTGCCGACTGCTCTTTTGAAGACGTGAGGTTATTCGACCATCTCACTCCCCAAAACCGACAACTTCCTGTAGATGCCAAGAAATTTAAAAATCGGAACGGCTACAAATTTTGCTGGGCAAAGAATTGTGTCGTTTATCTACGTCAAACCGAAGTCTCGTGCCGATTTAGAGAACTTTGCGGAACGGCAAGGCCTTCCTTTGAGCTCAGTAACCTCTATTATCGTGTTTAGCTTACATAATGTCTAGTGACTCGAATTTATTATCTGTCCTTCCCGTTTGTTAACGACTCTGCGCACACTTTGATATGGTACTATTTTACTTGACGGTTCACTGAAGGGAAAAACGGAGCAAATACATGAGATTACAAGGAAAGGTATTAATAGAAAACCAAGGGAAAACGAATTCAGAAAAAACCGGACACTTACAAGATGTGTGCGGCTCTGCGGATTACAGAAACGGTTTTCATACAACATGAACAAACTTATATGCGAAACTAAACAATACCAGCCTTACAAGGGTGTTAACGAGGTAGTGTGACAAAGGTAGACAAAAAACAAGCGAGGCTTAATTACGGACTAAGAAAACTATAGTAGGACAAACCAAGAAAGGACAAAACAAATAAACTCTAATTACACGGAAAAAATACTGGTATTCGTGGCTACACCGTTAATCACTTGGATGATAGCTTGTTTAATTTAGTACTTTACGAAATGTCC
>BLFO01003573.1:27500-45000 GCA_014634245.1 Montipora cactus
CAATCTGTATTAAATGACAAGCTGCGCAATTATGATATGTGGTTGAAATGTAGCAAGCTCTCAGTTAATATTAAGGACTAATTATGTTATCTTTAAACCAAGACGGAGAATAGCTAAGGCCATCCCCTTTTTTTCTCTGTTTCGTATCGTCCGACCGACCCAAATTTTTGGCAAGCTAACGACGTTTTAAGCCATTTTATGTAGCATAGACGTTTCAGTGGTTTATCCTTTTCCCCACGCTGTCTTAATTTTGCAACAACCTTCACCAACTTTTCCGCCATATTGATTTTGGGTTCATGTCTTGTTGTTTTCCTGGCTCCACAGCTATTATGCTGGGGTACCAGGGCTCCGATTCCGAGAATGCTTATGATTTTTTTTTAGGCTTTTTTTTTTTCAATCCGACCGACCGACCCGATATCAGGAAACGCATTCGACGGTAAACGAAAAAAAAAAAAGGGATTGCCTAATGAGGATTTTAACATATTCTTTGGAATTCAATTACTAAAACAAACAAACGTATTGAAATTTCTGGGTGTCTATCTTGATGAGCATCTTACTTGGAAGAGTCACATAAGTTTTTTTATTAAAGCAAATCGCAAAATCCGTTGGTGTTATATTTTGATCTCGATTCTACCTTTCTTCAAGAACCAAGCTAGCCTTGTACTATTCACTAATTTATCCTTGCATCACTTATTGTAATTCCACTTGGTCTTCTGCATATGTCTCCAATTTAAATAGAATATTTTACTTGCAAAAGCGTCCTGTGCGAGCAATAACAAATTCAGATTACCGAGCGTATTCTGCTCCTTTATTTGCGAAACTAGGCATGATGGACATTTTTCAATAAATTCATTTCAATTTTCTAAGTTTATGTTTAATTATTACAATCAGTTGTTGCCTCCGATGTTTTTGAATTTATTTGAAACAAGCCACCAAGTGCACAATTACAGTACTAAAACAGCAAACAATTATCGGCTACATTTTTGTTGCACTAGCATCAAACAATTTATAATTCTTTATCAAGGTCCAAAAATCTGGAACTCTCTTCCTGGATCAATTATTAAATCATCTAGTTATCTAAACTTTAAGAAAAATATGTTAGGGTTTCTTTAAAAAAAAAAACTGAGTTAGTTATGCCGCACAAGCATTGCGTGAGATTATTTAGATTAATGATAAGCATACGACGGGGACCCCTCTTATAAGCCCGGTGATTTCTTGGGGTCTCCTCGCCACAATTATTGTAATATCCATCCTTTCTTTTATTAATGACTCTATTCTTATTATTGATTAGCTTTGTAATATTATTATTTGTGTGGCAAACAAACATTCATATATTCAAGAGACATTAGTAGACTAAGGCCTGTTCCAAACGTCGTGCTACAGCCGTGCCGAACTCAAATGAAATTGTCATTTCGATTTAATCACGGCAGTAGCACGCCGTTTGAAACCATTAAGCGCGGCACGGCTGACTTAGCACGGCAGGACTTGCCGTGCCGCACGGCAGTAGCACGACTTGGTTTCAAACGGCGTGCTATTGTTGGGCCGAACTCAATTCATAAATTAATTTAACGTATTTTGCATTATTTGCATACTATTACGCCGGGTGGATGGTTTGTTTTGTCTTTTGAATTTGGCGCGACTGTATTAAGTTCGACGTGTAAAACCGCTGTAACTTAATTACCATCAAAAAGCAGAAAATTTTATTTTTTTCCTGCATTTTAGATTTTCGATGGAAATAATGACATGAATACAGCAAAGAAAAATGTTCTAAGCAATGTACTAATAACAAGGTGGCTACGTTTTGTGGTGAAGGAATCCAGTAGCTGGAGGTCTTGTATGAGGACAGAGGTGTATGGAATGAAGCAAAAACCAGGTAAACCAACCAACTAATAACAATAACAATAATAATAATAATAATAATAATAAATAGTAATAATAAATAAATAAAAAAATAATAATCAAAGTAGGGTATTTTAAATTTATTTTAATCATATATATTTATCATGATTTATTTGTAAAGATACATATTTACATATAGTTTTTCAGTTTTTATACAAATACGTTAGAATTAGTCATTTTAGCGTTATTATGTATTATATTTTTAGTTTATATGCATTGATTGGTTACGGTTTGCCGCCCAATCAAGCCTTATCGGTCTGGGCATCCAGAAATTTGTATACTGCCATACTAATAACAGACATGTAAAAACTAGCGATAGAATGTTAAATTTCCGACGTTTCGGCTACCTCATGAAGCCATTATCAAGGAGTTGGAAATGAATATGCGAGTTCATAATAGATATAAAATACTCCAAACTTGTATAAGTGAAGATGAGTTAGACAAAGGCTGTGTTTTCACGAGCGGTTTTTCAGGTCGCTTACCGAGTGACAACCGAAAATTCCGTGAAAAAAACAGTTCCTTTCCCAACTCGCTTATAGTTAAGTGAGTCGGCAAATTTCAATAGAATTCTCATGAAATTTTAGCCACCAAACCAAGTTTGCAATTACTTTCAACCAACGAGGAGTCGCTTGCGGTTATCCAAATCGGAAATACAACAGTCCTCATTGAATCTTACCTGTGAAAACACGTATCATTTTTAAGTCGCTGAACAAAGTCTGCAAACAAACCATTTTCAGGAATGTTAAGCGAGACAACGGCTGTCGTGAAAACACGGCCAAAGACTTAAGCACGGATTATATCTGTTTGCACGTTCAGCCGTGGTCTTAATTGCATTTCGTTAACCGGAAACAGTCCAATTTGTTCCGTGCATTTTTTTCAGCACTCTAAAGGCCCAGTAATACGGGCAACACTTTTCTTGCAACTTGTCGTGCAACAATGTTGCGTTGCAAGTTGAGATGGTTTGTTGCGCGTATTACCACATTCTTGCGCAACAAATTTTCATGTTGCAAAAAGTAAAAGTGACGTCTACTTTTTGCAAGATAAAAATTTGTTGCGCAAGAAGGTGGTAATACGCGCAACAAACCATCTCAACTTGCAACGCAGCATTGTTGCGCAACAAGTTGCAAGAAGAATGTTACCCGTATTACTGGGCCTTAAAGCAGCTCAGGAGGTCTTTAGGGACAGCACCCGCGTGGTCTTGATCATAATGCTTGCACACAGAAGATGACGTACTATTGAGGCCATCCACGCGTGTATGTAGATGGCCACGTGTGTAGCCAACATAGCTACCTGTATTGCACAGGTTGCATTGCCGAAATTGGTACACAATGCGCTGTTGATTAACCAGCTGTGGTTTGGTCTCACATTCTTGAAGGCCAATTTTTCGACTGACAAGGATGGGTTGGACTGTAATTTGGAGATTGAGACTTTCTTTCAACTAAGTCTTAACAAAGTTAGCAGAATCCTGGGCCCGGTTGTTTGAAAGCCGATTAACTTGATCCAGGATTAGCGTAAACTTATGTCTCGTGATTTCAACTTTTTGGTGAAAGTTTCTTTTGCCTATTTTGGTTTTTCAAGATTGACTTCTTCTAATGTAACGTTTTGGCGAATATCAGCGTTGAACAGCATTAAGTAGTAGAGAAATAAACCCCTTGGTTCATTTTTTATCTGGGATTAGAGTTAATCGGCTTCTGAACAACTGGGCCCTGGTCCTTAAATGGTGCGACTACCCATTCACGTTATTTCTCACCATTTCCACCGATGCCTGCGATGGATGCTGGTCAGTAACTCTTGAGTTGACAAAGGTATTAATGGTAGAGTCGATAAGGTGTTGGGGGTACTTCAAACGTGAGAACAGGGACTTTAAGCGTTCACACTCCTCCGAGGAATAGGCTCGCGATGAGGACAAACGGTACGCGCGGTCAAGCACAGTTGTTAATAAGCTTCGTTTGTATCGGTTGTCGATGTGACTATGGTAGTGGAGAAGTACACCAGTACTGGTAGGCTTCACGTAGACCTTAGTCTCGATTTGGGGCTCTCGGTTTAGGAGGTTGGTGCCGAGAAAGGGAAACATTTCATCCTTTTCAATCTCCATGGTAAAACTGGCTAGGCCTCTCCAGATTCTGCTCCAAAAAAGCTAAAAAGTTGCTCAAAAATTTTGTAAAGTTGCTGGAATATTTTTATATTTTTAATACAGTATGTCTAATTTTAATAACATTTGTTTTATAATCAACAATAAGGTACAACTAAGTAACTAGTTACAACAAATTAGGCAACCTTTAGTTGAATATAAGTGGCTAGTTACAAAAAAATAGACAGTAAGTGTAACAAGCTCGTTCCCAGGGCTTTTCCCTTCTCGTGGGGGGCGCCCCCTACGAGAAGGGAAAAGCCCTGGCAACGAGGTTGAGGCAACCCAAACCCAATTCTCGTATTTAATTACGACGTCCACATGATACCTATTCAAAGGGTAAAAATATGAGTTTTACTAGAAAGATGTTTAGAATTTTAACCAAGACAATTTTAACTTGTTTATTTGAAAAAAGGGGGAGTTATTCAGCATTTTGGTTCAAAATAGCCCAAAAGTTACCAAAAAGTGCTAGTTTTTCGGAAAGTTGCTAGAAATTGCTCTCTGACAAAAATGGTCCTCAAAATCCTAAAAGTTGCTAAAAAGTTGCCGAACAGAATCTGGAAAGGCCTAAAACTGACAGCAGGATGGGCGTGGTTGAAGGTGTTTAGGAAGTCCGTAGCTGTAGTTATATCAGGCATAACCGTGACAGTGTCGTCAACGTATCTGCGGTAATAAGCAGGGAGCTTTCGTTCCAGTTCTAGTTTTTCTTCCAATGATGACATAAAAACGTTAGCAAGCAAAGGCTCGAGGGGGGACCCCATGGCTATTCAGTCCATTTGCTCATACATGGCACCATTAAACTGGAACAACTGTCCCTTGGTGGCCACGCTCAAGAGATCAACAAGGTCATCTTAAGAGATGTTTAGATCGAGATTAAGGTCTATGTGAAGCTTACCAGTACTGGTTCACTTCTCCACTATCATAAACACGTCGACAACCAATACAAACGAAGCTTATTAACAACTATGCTTGACCGTGCGTACCGTTTGTCCTCATCTTGAGCCTATTTCTCGGAGGAGTGTGAACGCTTTAAGTCCCTGTTCTCACGTTTGAAGTACCCCCAACACCTTATCGACTCTACCATTAATCCCTTTGTCAACTCATGAGTTACTGAGAAGCATCCATCGCAGGCATCGGTAGAAAGGATGGGAAATGACGTGACTCGGGTAGTCATACCATTTAAGATTCAGTTGAAAGACCTAAGTTTCAAGCTCCAAACTACATTCCAACCCGTCTTTGTCAGTCGAAAAATTGGCCAAGACCACAGCAGGTTAATCAATAGTGCGTTGTGTACCAATTTCAATATAACCTGTGCGATGCAGGTAGCTGTTGGCTACACACGTGGCCATCTACACACACCCATTGATGGCCATAATAATGCGTCACCTTTTGTGTGCAAGCATTATGACAAAGACCACGCGGGTGCTGTCCCTGAGGACCTCCTCAGCTGCTTTAGAGTGTTCAAGAAATGTATGAACAAATTTTGGACTGTGCCGTTAACGAAATGCTTTACATCAAACAATTAAGGCCACGGCTGAACTTGCAAACAGATTCTATCTGCGCTAGAGTCTTTGTCTAGGTCTTCTTTATTTATGCAAATTTGGATGAATTTATATCTTTTGTGAACTCCGATATTCATTTCCAACACCCTGATAATGGCGTCATGAGATCGCCGAGAAGTCAAAAATTTAACATTATACCGCTAGTTTTTACATGTCTGTGTTTCTCAAAATCACTAATAATAATAATAATAATAATAATAATAATAATAATAATAATAATAATAATAATAATAATAATAACAATAATAATAATAATAACCATTATTATTATTATTAGTAGTAGTAGTAGTAGTAGTAGTATTGTATTATTATCATTTTATCGTTATTTTTTGATAATAAAATAATATACATTTTATTCAACTTAAAAAAAAAGGAAAAAAAGTAAGGATTGGAAGGACTATACAACATTAAGAATTAATTATAAATCATAAGCGTACAATCAGTGTGTGTGTCAATAACGATTTCGCAAATACATTCCTTGCGGCTCAGATGTGATCAACGAGCTCTTGCAGCAAGTACAGTGTTTTAACATCTACATCTACATCTACATGCTCCAGAACTCGGCAAAGTCCCTTTTTGACTTGTGGCTGTTTCTGATTAGGTGGCCTCATACATTACAAGCCTTTTTAGAGACATCACCGCCAGCACAGCCACAACACCGGGGACTTTATCCCCTACTCTTCTCGAATAGTGCTTGCATGGGTTCTTTAACGACCCACAAGGAACTTATGAACATTCAAGATATTTGTGAGACAGGGCCTACGATTTATAGTCCTTATCCGAAAAGCCTTGAAAGTCTAGCCATTTGCAGCACTTTGTTCTCAGTTATTTTAAAATCCTGAGTGTTGATCCGGCCGGGGTTCGAACCCGCGACTTCCTGCGACACAGCCCGATGCTCAACTAACTGAGCCACCGATGCGAGGTTTTAATTAAGACATCGAAGAAGAAAATTTCAAGTTAAATGAATAAAAGTCCTGAGAGAAAAAGAATAGATTAATGCTTTCGATCTGTAAATCTGAGTCAACGAAGTCTAGCTGTCGTCTTCTCGATCTTGTGCCTCTCAAGCATAGTATCGCAGAGCGTACGATAACAAAAGGAACTTTAGATCTTATCAAAGAAATCGCGCATGAGTAACGTTTTCCCTTCTTATTTGAGATTAGCTCCGCAAGTCTGCTGTGGTACTTAACACACTCATCTGCCATTTTGCCTGTGGTCGTGAAAACTAAGGGAGTGAACGTCCCCTTGTCGATCTCCATTACTCTTTCCGCATACTGCCTCTTCTTCTCGTTCTCATGCTTCTTAGAGATCTGCTTAGGAGTCAAGTCTCTGTAAGAGTCTACATTGGAGTGCAGATCTCTCTCTCGTTCAAAAGCCTCGGGCGTGTATATCCAAACGTCTCCCCAGTGAGCTCCTCAAGGACCGGGTCTACTTCCACATCATTATAGACCATCCTTAGCATCTCTGCTTCCCACTCACGAATTTCGTTATGGCGCTGGATAATGAACCCGCCGCGCTGACATACCCTTGTGTGATCCACGCTAAACTGAACACCGCATGCGCAGCTCATGGGTGTGTCCGTTATTTCCAGGTCGTATCGTAACTTGATTACATCTCTAAATTCCTTCTTATTCAGATTGTAAGATAAGCTCTTTGTGAATCATAGTCAACCAATTTGATGATCCGTTCTCTATACCTAACTCAACAGCCCTCTTAGCTTTTGTCGGCTGGGAGCTGTTCACCTGCTCTAGCCTCTCACTTAGACAGTCATCTTTTTGTTTTCCTGTGCTCAGTTGCAGTGTTCGAATTTCTGAGGCATCTGGAGGCTGGTGCTCTTGCTCAACAACTCGCCTCACGAGCGGATTAGTAACTTTGATTGAAGCCTCGAATTCAGAACATGAGGTCTCATTCAAGGCCTCCCATGCGAACAGGGACACCAAGGAGGTCGCTCTCTCTCTACTTTAGTGTGAGTGTTATGGCCAGTGACAGCTGGTATGAGAACCTCATTAATCGCGCGCTCAAGTGGCTCTAACAATTCTGCCATATCAGGTAATGTTCTTTGGAAATATGTTCAACGGTGCCGCAGACCAAATGATAATGATAATGATAATGATAATACGCAGGGAGCTGAGATACTTTGTATGAGGATGTTTGGTATAGCGCAGAATATGGTGGGTTTGATCCAAAACAACATAAAACAGTGAAAGACAGTTTTAACCACTGGAGGTGAAGCTCTTGGCGAAGTTCATATCAGAAGAGGAATATTTCAAGGAGACAGCCTTTCATCCCTCCTTTTTGTGATATCGCTCATCCGGGCACTAACACTCGTGCTACGAAAAGTAAAGGTGGGGTATGATCCTGGCGACGGAAAAGGAATGATTAATCATTTGCTTTTTATGGACGATCTTAAGAAGCCATATGGTAAAAATGAAAATCAAGTTGACTCTCTTTTCCCATCAGTTAGAATTGTGGCCGAAGATATGGCGATGGAGTTCGGAATACCAAAGTGTGCAATCCTATTGATGAAACGCGGAAAAGTGTTCCAAAGTGAAGAAATCATGCTACCGGGTGATAAAAAGATGCGATCACTGAATGTTGATGAGAATGAAAACTACAAGTATCTTGGGGTGCTAGAAGCGGATGATGTAAAACATAGTAAAATGAAGGACAGGATCCAGAAGGAATATTTTCGTACAGTTAAGACCATACTAAACTCCATACGGGAAATACGATGAAAGCAATAAACTTTAGAGCAGTTTCCATTGTAAAGTACGAGGTAGGAATTGTTGATTGGGCCAAGGAAGAGCTGGAAGTAATGGATCGCAAAACACGAAAGCTGATGAGCATTTATCGTGCATTACACCTTCAGGCTGATGTAGATCGGCTGTACTTTTAAAAAATCAGAGAGGGGACGTGGAATTATCAGCATAGAAGAATGTCAAGTGAAGAAGCTATGATTCTCGCAGTTATGAACGCAATTTTTGCAATTGCGTAAAGAAGCCTGAAAAATTCAGGACTTCAAGGAGGTTTGAACCAACTGAGCCATGAAGCCACTGACGTTGGGAGCTGGTCATTTGTGGTTTCCAATGTTCCTGTGAGGAATTACTTAAACAAAACAACAACGAGCAGTATTCTCGAAGGGAAAGTGTACGTATCTATGGAGTTCAGGAGGGAGATAACAAACACTGCCCTAATAAGAAAGGTTTTGATTTCTTTCTTTGGGAGATGGGTTTAGAATTTGACGCAGGGGAGATTGATAGAGCCCACAGGGTTAGACGGAAAAGACAAGATGGCAGCCGGGCGATCATAGTGAAGTTCAAGAATTAAGGGTTTTGAGGGCTAAGAAACGGCGCTGGAGGGGATGGTTTCACAGTTTACAAAGACCTTACTTTTGTTAACCGAAAACTTTTACAGATGGCAAGAAATGAGCATAAAGATACTCCGGTGTGGACGATCGACGGTAGAGTATTTCTCAATGTTGATGGACGCGTTCGTCCATACATCCCGTCGGAAGATAAAACGAGGTTACCGCTCTACCCTCATGCCCGCTAATGAAGTTTAGCAAATTCATTCTTATTAGTTTTATGGCATTTTGGAGCCCCAAGCCTTGGCAGTTGCATAGTTTATAAAATATGATCCCTGTTCTGATATGTTTTTGTCATTTTTCTTCCACTCATAATTTCTCTATACACTTGAGCAGCGCAGGAGGTGAGCTATTTTCTATTTCTTCTATTCGCTAATATATATAATGGGGGTTAGCTTAGAAGTTTATAGGGCGGCAATAGGCTTTTTCAACGATTGCTCTTTAATTAAATGTATTTTGCTTTTCCTCTCTTATCTTTTATTTTTATTACCAGTCATTTCTCAGTTATAATTTTTACCTTTTTGTTGTTAGGCGGTGATAATGAGCCTGATAATCCCGGACCTAACCCTAGTTCTTCATTTTTGAGTGGCTACGCTAATGTTCGGGGCTTAAACATAGCCGATTAATTTGATGAGCTTGTCTCAATAATTTGAAACAGAAACTTCATACTTTTAGTATCTCTGAGACATGGTTAATTTATTCAATTTAAAGCGGTTCTTTTGACATTCCAGGCTATTGTCCTATTATGCGCTTGGATACGTAAGGGATGGGAGGCGGTACGTAGGTGTTGCTTTCTCAGTGTCATCCCACTTGTTTAGAAGTCAATGGGCTTGAACTGTTATGGATAGAAATGAAGATTAATGCACTAACTTTTTTTCGTGATGTCTGTTTCGGTTCACCTTGTGTAAATGCTCAAGCCAACATTAATTTTCTTACGAATTTGCAATGTAGCGTTGATAGGGCTTCTGCACTTACCAGAATTTAATAGAAACACAAGAAACGAAAAATACAACAAATCCTGGAGAATATTGGATATGGCCTGTGAGTAACGCCATAACCCACTATAGTGAGGGACGAATTAAAAAGGAGCATAGCTACAACAAGGGTAAATAAAGCTAAAGCTACGTGTAAGCGTTCCAGGGTGGCCAGAAAAAATCTGCCCCAAAAAACCCCGTAGGAAAAAAGGGGTACAGGAAATCTGGGACGGTCCAAGCACAACTCACGTCCCCCGCCAGGACTGTAAATAAAATGCTCAAAAATTACAAAGCCAGCAAAAGCGAAAATTTAATTCTGAATAAACAATCGCCAGTAAATACTAGAAAATATAAAATAAGACAATGAAAAACGAACAACAGAAACAACTAAATTGATTAGCGGATTCGCACTTCCAACCAGCATGGATATCCAACAAAACACCAGCTATTTTCCTACAAGCCGGATTGGACGCCGCACCAGACTTCATACTGTGCGTGCCGTACTTAGAAACTTCCCTAACAAGTGGCTTAATATGCTTCTTAAATTCCACCCTTAAAGTGGTCATAGAAACGCCCAAACTAGAATGAAAATGCTCCTTAGACTTGGCCTTCATAATTCTACGAACTAATGAGAACGCAGAGGAACACTTCGGCAAAAGCTTAACTAACCGCTCGGTCACAGCCACAGGACAAGTAACTTTGCCAGATCTAGCGACAAAAGCAGTGTGGCCTTCCCTGTGCTGATCGTTTTTCATGACATTCAACAAGGATCGGTCAGTAAGGCCGCTTCAAGCCAAATCCCGGGACTTAGGACATCCGGCTCAAAATATCCGGCTCAAAATATGCCAAGCCAGGCTCAAAACATGCCAAGCCAGGCTCAAACATGCCAATTCAAGCCCAAAATACGCCAAATCAGCGGATGTGCACCTCCAAACAGCATGGACATCTAACAAATCACCAGATGTTTTCCTACAAGCCGGATCTATGCCGATCGTTTTCGGGCTGAGGCAAGTAAACTGACTTACGATCACAAGATATAGAGACATCACGAAAGCGCTATATTCTTAAACTTGTCAATGCGAAAAAATTCACCAATACCAACTAAAAACTAAAAAGGGTAAACAAAAAACGAAGATCGGAAAGCGAGGAGCTAGAGGCAAAATGCGCAGCAATCGCCTGTACAGTGTTACCGACAGCCGCTTCTTAGGCTGAAGTAGGCATGCAAGCATTCTATTGGCACCTTCGAAAGCAAACCTTACTCAGAGGGATGGCTAACACAACAAGCCTCGATACGAGCCATTGCGTGGCCCACTTAAGAGCATAAACGGCAGATTCTATAGAAGATACACTGCTGTTATACCCAGACGAACGTTCAGCTAATTCAGAAATAAACAATGCAATATGCAAAGGTTTTCCTGGATTAACGAACACACCAATCTTCGACAAAGCCCACTTGCGCTACCGCAGCCAGCCAAATTTGCACCCAATTGCGGATCAATGAGGCCTGGAATCATGACACTCAACGAAGAATCGGTCAATGAGGCCGCTTCAAGCCAAATCCCGGAACTCAGGACATCTGAAAGAAAAGAAAATATATCGCGAAAATCAAACAACTACTGCGCCAATGACCAAAAATACCGATACAGGCACAGACCACGACGAGACCAAATAAACTCGATGCTCGACAAACAGGCTCAAAATGTGCCAATTCGGGATCAAAATGTGCCAAATCAGGCTCAAAGTATGCCAATTAAGGCCCAAAATACGCCAAATCAGGCTCGAAACACTATCATTCCGTAACACCACCAAAAACTCACCCAAAATCCACACGCAAAGCGAACACTCTGAATTTTGGGCAACTGCGAAAAAACGGAAGGGTGAGACTTATAGATCTGCATCAGACCTCGGCCTTCCAAAATGAAATCGTGTTTGGCGGGAAGCACAAAAACCTCCCTGACGAATGACTCAAACCGTGAAGGTTCATCACAATAAAAGAGGCCAAAAGGAGGCCGACGGCCATTCCGGAATAATCAAAGTCCCACGACCGGAACAAGCCGTGAGAGCTCGAACGGCTTTCCCGACAAGAAACACCTGAGGGCAAACCCTGTTATTCTCTCCACTCCAATCCTGGACCAAGGCATCAACACCGGTGCAACCGGAAGAAGAAAACTTGGAGTTGAAACGCGGAAGCAGAGCGTTATAAGAGGAGGCGAAACGGTCGATGGCTTGGGGACCCCGTTTTGCATCAACCAGTCCAAACACTGGGAATTAACCCGTCAATCATCCTAGACAATGAACCGGCTTAAAAGATCGGCCCTCACGTTGAGCGACCTGGGAATCCAGTGCGCTACCTAGGCAATACCATGAGAAAAACAAAACAAAAGATGCTCAGAGCCACCGACTGAAGATGGACCTTAGAGCTACCAACAGAAACTATCCTGACGGCACTCAGATTGTGGTTCTACCTTCTTGGGCTTTAGGTGCGCGACAAAAGAAAGCAAAAAATAATAAATACATGTAACTTCACTTCGCGAAAAGTAGAACTTTGACCCAAATCGTCGATCATCGACCGCTGGCCACAGAGCCGTCGAGGAAGGCGGATAAGCCTCCGAAGGCTACGTCGTTCGCGTCGGAAAAAACAACAGAGGATTAATCACGGGGAGGCCGAATGGAGTAAAAACTGAAAGATTCAATGTAATTAAACCAAAATTTCAATTCCCCTCGCAGAGCGGGAGGGAAGCAAAAAGTGTGATCTTAAGCCGACCTAGACTCCATAGCTATAGCCTAATCAGAAGACAGGAAAACCGAAATAATGGAACCGGCGATCCTGGCTAATTCACAGTAGGACGATGAATTGACTTAAATGGCGAAACTTAATAGCTGCTAAAGCTGCAAACTTTCTTCTCGGGAATCCGAAACGTCATAGAAAAGGTGTCGATCACAAAACCTAGCCACTCGCCCACTTGCATCGGAACCCAGCATGACTTAACAAGGACACCGGAAGAGTCAAGATCCTTTCGCTGAGTAAAAGCTGCTGCGACGTCTGATGTCCTATCGGGCTGACTGCCGTCGCCGAGATAAACAAAAGAGTTATGCCCCATAGATCGCCAGCGATTAACTAATGGGCGCAACAATCAGCGAAACAAAAGCACGCACTGCTGAGACCGAAGAGTACAACTGTGAAAGTGGAATACTTAAGTCCGCGTCTTAAGGGCCAAGCAAAACCTCGATACTTCTAGTGTTCCGGAAAAATATCAGCATGGTGGTATCCAGATTTGAGGTCCCCGGTAAAGAACCAATGCCCTACCTGAAGAATCTGCGAGAGCGAGCGAAGGTCCTCGTACTTAAACTAAAACGAACGAGACGGCAATTAGCGTACCTGAGATCGATCACCTAGCGAAGCTTCTTGCCTTCCGCAACCGTCAAACTCAAAAAGGACACTACTATGCTCCACGATACAGCCATTGTCCAAAACCTCAGAAATTGCATGAAGAACAAAGTCGGGATGCCTAAGAGCCGACGAATATTGCTAAACTTAAAAAAACACAGGTCTGGATATAAACTGGCAAAGGGAAGTCGATAGCCATAGGAAAAGGTATCGAGAGTAAACTGAGGAGCGTCTAAAGTGGATGCCCAAAAACTAACGGAGGAATTTAAATGGCCTTTAAATCTTGAAAAAACATTGCCGGAACAAAAATCATCCGAAAAACCGATGGACAGCAAATCACACTCAGTGAAGGGCGAAAGTCCTCTCCTTTATTTGTCGGGCACGGCGCGGGTTGGTCTCTGAAGAATCGGACGACTTTAAACAAGAAAATAAAAAACAATAAAGGGGCCGAACTCCCTGCACTATAGGAAATCAAAACAAAAAAATATTATAATCCAACTGATAGCTGGCAACGGCCAAACAATAAAATAAAGCAAAAGCGAAACTGTGGGTAGTAGGCGTACACAGACTCGAAGGATGAATACGAATTAACAAGACACTTATATAACCATATGCAAAATACTTAACACCGCTTAAATACCGAGACACAAACAGACACCATAATACACCTAATTAACCGTATAGGAGCGTGCAGAAAACAAATATCTGCTAAACTGCGTACCGCAGATATTTTTGCATTCTGCACTTACCAGAATTTAATAGAAACACAAGAAACGAAAAATACAACAAATCCTGGAGAATATTCTTGGTTTTCACCCACGTGACCTTAGTCCTTGACAACCGTCGTTAACCGCCATTGTGGAGCCCCTCGAATCGTAAACAGAGACGCGTAGAGAGAGATGTGAGTGAGTTGTAGTGCGATGGTTCTCTGTATAATACCTGGCTGTGGAGTAAAATCTGGAAACAAGGAAGGTATTAGTCTATTCCGTATACCTATCGTTGTTGATAAGAACGGTGAAAGTTAAAAACAGCTAACAGAAGATCGCCGAAACGCGTGGATTTCACAGATAAGCCGAGACGACACGAAATCGAAAGACTTTGTTTCTGGGAAGCCTGCCTTACTCTGGGACAGATACAACGAGCGAAGGACAATTTAAAAGCTTTCGCAGCGATTGACTCACGGTTTAATGTTAGATTTTAACTTTAAGTGTGGGGTTGGACTTATTTTGCTGAAAGGTTAGCAATTAAAGCTTTTGCGGTGATTGCCAGTAACGGCTTTTGCTGTGAACAGTTGTGTTTTATCCTGTAAAGCTTTCGCAGCGATTTAGCACGCGTTGGTTCAGGGTTTTAGGGTAAAAGGCGAGCGAGTCAGAATTTGTCGAAAGTTGGCTTTTTTTCGATAAAGCGTTTCTCGGCCGGGTTTCCACCGATGTCTTCCCAATTCACACCACCGAAGCGCTTGAACCCCTCGAACAAGTGTGTATGCCCGATGCAAATGAGGTGTTCCGGTTTTGAATATTTAATGAGGTGAATTTAACCTGAGTATCAGGCGTTTGTGATACTCAGGTTAGCAAATGTCCAACTCGGAGGCGTTTTATTCGATTTCGCTGAAATTCGACAGGCGAATGCGAGGGATGGAGCGCCCAAATTGACTGAGTTTGAAGGAAATCGGACGAATTTCGAAGGAAAAAAGCTTCTCACCTTCTTAAGGTGAAGGACTGAGACTCTAATCGACCAAGTACTTTGACAGAAGAAGAGGGAAATCATCGAAACAAAGGGAATGAGGAGGCCTTTTCTTCTCATCTGGCGGCCATAGCAGTTAGCAAAGGTATTAAAAGAAATCCAACTGGAAACTGATACAGATAAGGTCGACGCCGAGTGTCAAACTTCCGAGTCACCTTGGCCACAAACAACAACAATCTTGCCCGCGATTTCCTTCCCTTGCTTAAACGGACGCAACGAAACCAGAAATCATCTGGTTGTACGCTTTCAAAATTTTGAAGGCCTTAAACTGCTTGTTTGTATAGTAGCTTGTCTCTAAAACTAACTAGGAAAGCAAGTCTGAGACTTCTAGAGGAGCCAAACTGATCGCTCCGTATGGCCGCTGGGTCTACGCAAACGATAGAAAATCTTCTTCAAATAGCGCTCTCGAACGTGGCTTTCGAGGTTTTTTTTGCGTAGGATGAAAGTACTGGTACCTCGTCGAGTGATTTTGGGTCGCTTTCTTGGGAAATATCCATTGGAAAGATGAATTATTTGAAGACTTCGAACGTGAGCGCTCAAAATGTCATACATTTCCTTATAATCAGGGGCACCAGAATGGCGGAAACCTAATTTGCATAAGGTTATGACGTCAGCTGAAAACCGAGAATTGGATATGGCCTGTGAGTAACGCCATAAATCCGAAGGCAAAAACAAAGCAAGTCTAACGTGAAAAGTAAAGAAAACTACTTGTCTTAAAATAAGGCCACAAGCGCTGCGAAGAGCTAAATGCCCTTCGATTAGGCTGACCGCTTGCTGAAAGCAAGGATCCTGCGTCCAAAGCGTCCTTAACCTTGTCTTAGGATTTTCCTTTCAAAGCGACGGATGCTTCGTCAAACCTGTCCAGCACTTGAAACTGCATGGTCCAGCTACCGTTGGTTTCCCTTTCTCTTACAGGTGTAACTTTCTCGACGCGCCCTTTTAACGGCTTGCTCGACAGTGAAACCATTTTCCTCCAAAAACCGCCTGGCGAAACCGCCCAGACGATCGTCGATAACCTGCAAAAGGTTATCAGTCAAAGCACCGACAGACTCGGCAACGAAAGACTGGATTAACTGGTTAATAGAAGGGCTGATAACAGCGCCTGAATCGTCGTTAACAGTAACGGTCGAAACCGAAGACCTTTGCTGCTGCTCCTTGGGCATAGCGAAAGCAAAAATGAAACTGTGGGTAGTAGGTGCACACAGACCCGAAGGATGAATACGAATAAACAAGACACTTATATAACCATATGCAAAATACTTAACACCGCTTAAATACCGAGACACAAACAGACACCATAATACACCTAATTAACCGTATAGGAGCGTGCAGAAAACAAATATCTGCTGAACTGCGTACCGCAGATATTTTTGCATTTGTCTAATCCCCAAAATGCCCTCGTACTTCTTGGGGATTTCAATGCTCACTATGGTCCTGTCAATCCGTCTCAGGGAAGCCATTTTGATGCACTATTTTAACGCTGGATGGAATGTACCAAATCGCATCAAGTGATTAGAATACCATTCTCGTCGCCAGAGCCCTCTGTTTATTTTGGTCTCGTGGTCGGCGAAACGAAAGGATCTGGTCGCATCTAAAAGTTCTTTTTTTTTTTCACTGGCTGATTAAAATTGTATGTGCAAACAAATTAAAATAGCCCAATTCGATGTATGAAAATTCTGTTGTAAAACAAACGACATCGTCTCGAGGCTCTGGGGAAAAAATACAAATGAGTTTATTCCCCAGAGCCTCGAGATGATGCCTTTTGTTTAGGACCGAATTTTAATATACCGAGAGTGGGCCATTGGAAGTACTCCGCATTACATTTTACTTCCGGCCCATATGGCGGGAAAAAAACGGGACGACAAGCCCTTTTTGGCGCGTTTTTCAAAAAATTATATAAAAACTTCTAAATTATGGTGACTACGCCGAAAAAGGCGCGCAAGTTTCCGCGAAATCAATAAGAACTTAAGCAACGACGACGGCGACAGCAACGAGAACCTCATTTCAAAATATAAATTCGCGTTATTGTAATCACTACGAGACTATCTCAACCTTTTTAATAGGACAAGGGTGTGGTAGTTCCTCAAGAAGATCACTGATCGGAACGGCGCTTAACTTACGGGAGAAAATGAAAATTTATTCTCAATTGCCGTCTTCCTTGATAAAACCTCAAATTTGGCTATTTCACGTTGTTGTTTTGCAGACGATGGCAAAGAAATGGACAAAAACGAAACACGCACGGGCAGGGCGTGCAAAGCTGTTGTTTTTGTCCTCTAGCTATGTTTATTATACATTGTAGTCACCATCTGGCTTCTCATTGGCTAAAAAGCCTACAGTTAATTCTGGGAAACAGCACAACTGGACATTGTTTTGAAGAAAATAACGACAAAAGCATTATCGCAGCGATCACAGTGTTTTTAAAACACATTGCCCTTGGAAATCATG
>BLFO01003573.1:50000-67912 GCA_014634245.1 Montipora cactus
CGATAGAGGCGTAAGAGTTGCTCGAAGCGATTGCCGAGGGCAACTCTAGTATCTTGAGTGCGTTCCGAACTTCCCAAGTGCATCCAATCTCGTTCCCAGAGCCTCCGTTACCTTTGTCCAGCGGAACGGGCGCGTGAGGCTCTGGAATAATCCAAAACCGGAACCAGAAAACTCTGGTCCGGTTAAATAACTGCGCGTGTGTGAGGGAAAACAGTTAGAAATCAACAAAAACATCTGAAGTTTACCTTGCCACAAAAGCGCTTACTTTTCACTCGCGAGACATTTATGGTATTTTCCGAAGCGGCCTATTATATATGCAAAACGTGAGTTTAAAAATCTGAAAGCCCAACAGTCCAGTGCTGCATATTAATTCTGCAGCGTACACACACACATTGTATTCTTAAACTAGTGAGCCTTTGACGTCATGTTTTCCTCGATCCAGCTCTCTCATGATCTTAAAATTAGTAATGGCGGGTCATTAAATAGGAAAATTCCAGTTAAAATAAACAGGTGTCTTTTTAAATCAAGGCTTAAAACTTGGTCCTTTAGCCGGTTTAGTTTACATAGTTTTAAAACCCAAAGAAGAATAAGAATTGATTTTTTGGTCACAGTGGCACTTTAAGTTTAGCCTGTACTCACTTTGACAAAGGGTTAATTTTCAAAACTTCAGCTTGCTAGTTCACCAAATTAACCCAGAAAAACAAAAATAAAGGGGCTTTTTTCACTTAAATTGCAGGCGACAGCTTCAAGGTAACAAGTAATCCAGTTTGTGCGCTATGGGATGGTTCATTTGACCTGGAAGCATCACTTGTGTGTCACATAAATCCGCCAAGGAGTGGCAGATATGTTGGTATACTCGCAACCAGAAGCTCCTACAGCTCTGTGAAGTTGAAATCTTTTCAAAAGGTGCTTCAGTGTTAAGTAAAGCTGTAGTAGAACTAGTGTACACAGCATTATCTTTTTTTATTCCCGTGTATGGCTGACACACTTCTACCCTGCATCGGGGAAGCCTCGTACCCAAAGTCCTCAGGCTTTTTGGTCAGCGGGTGAGACCCAGAGAGATAACGGACTCCATTTTCCCAGAAAACGTGTGGTTCCGGTCTTATTGCGCATGCTTAAGTTTAAACGGAAGCAGTAAACAGCAGGAAATAAATGGCGGGTTGAAAATAATCGAGAAACAAAAACTTTAGTTTTACACACCATAAAAGAAACTGGAGAAATGATCATTGGCTTGCTGCAAAATACCCTGCGAGCAGTTGTTTTTTCCTACGTTTCTCGAAAGAGAAACCACTGCAAGCAGCCTTTAGTTTCTTTGATTGAGCCGCCGTCTAGCGCCAAGGACTAATAAATTTAATTAGAACTGGCAAAACGAGTTTTTAAACTTGTTTTGGTGCTTCCGCAAGCGTTTAGCTACGTAGGTGCTGCGTTTGGGCGCCCCGCTGTCTAATAATTTCATATTTTTCCACGAAATAAGACGAAACGCATGACGTGGAGTATGACGTAGTTCGCACATCCTCGATGGGAAATCTAACTGTAGCTCGCAGTGGTTTCACTGTCGGGAAGCATAGGAGAAACTAACTGCTCGCGGGGTAGCTGTAAAAGTGAGTGAAGTTGAAACTCCTGACGCTTTCGCTTAAGTGTATTTTAGTGTTTCAGCGTGGATTCCATCGTGAAGAATACCATCGTGGAAGCAGCACGATCGACAAATTTTTGTGGAAACGATACCAATGTCCTCTTCTACCACAATTTTATGTTTCCGTTATTCTGAATTGCTTCGACAAGACCTTTTTCCACGGAATTCTTCCCAAAGAGACTGATGTAATGTTTTCCCACGGTACGTTTGCAACAGTTACGGGAATCAGTTTTTAGCAGCGTGGGAAAATTTCCGTGCTATAAACGGTGGCTATTTATTAGTCGAAACTGGTTAAGCAGTGGCTTAAGGCCGCTGTTACACGTTGAAACCTTTAGCTGAAACTTATGTGCAACGGCGCTGCAAAAAAAGTTTCAGCAGACTTTGCACCGTGTAACATAAAAGGACGAAACTCGTTCGGAAACGTTGAAACTGGTCTTGAAATGTTGTTTACATGGCCTTAGCCGGTTTCTGATTGGCTTACGCCGCGTAGCGTAACAAGACTGATCATGAGTGAGACCAGTTTCATGAAGTGGTGTTACATAGTTACACTCCTGTTTTTATCACCACTGCGATTGCTGCGACCGTTGCAGAAGTAGAAAGCGGTTCTACTTTTCGTGAAACTTGTCTCGCAACGGAAGTTCCAAAAAGTTTCACGAAACCGACTATGTTACACGGTGCAATGCCTCCTGGAATTTGTTTCGCAGAGCCGTAGCACAAAAGTATCGGCTAAAAGTTCCAACGTGTAACAGCGGCTGTAGACAATTCAAACCCCGACGTTTAATTATCAATTATTTTTGTGGTTTATATATTTCTGAGACGTTTTAAGTCTCGAGGTGCTTTAAGTTAGGGGAAAACAGCGACGGTAGAAAAAAAAAAAACAAACAGCACTGAAACTAGTTTTAGATTTCGAATCTCCCTCCAAATTCTGGAGCTTCCTGTGTGGTACTTCGTTATATTACATACCGACTTCCTGTCGGACAGTCATTGTTATGCAAGCGTCCAATAAAAAAAAGGTTCAAGTGTATCATCCCAGAGTCTCTCCGGGGGCTCACCCGCTGACCAAGAAGTTCGAGGAATATGGGTTCGAGATTGGGAGCCACCAAATCACAAAATTCCACTGCGAAAATAGGTTCAAATGGCGTACTGATCAAGATCGCGACATTTTTCACAGAAGAGTCTTTCGTGGTTGGCCATAACGTATGCCGTAATAATAAGAGGAGTATAGCATGAACAGCTGTGATCTGTTGTAGCAAGGCCGAGTGATTGCAGTGGTAGTGGAAATTTCAGCATTCAGTGTTCATGTCCATCCCTTATTTGATGTAATGTTTGTGGTAAGTAGTATTCCTCGCTTACATACGGCTGCATATCATTCGCATAAAATATGCATATTGGAAATTATAGAGTTTCCATAGGAATGGAACCTTATTAAAAATGGCGGATTTGATGCAAATGAGGCTAGAACCTCATTAACATCCGCCATTTTGTTTTCGTGGGAAGCGGTCCATACTGACAGGTCTCAAAAACCACTGAGCATGCTCACTTATTTCCCGCCATCAATGTTTCAAAATGGCGGACGACAAATGAGATTTCCCCACGTACTTTAACCTCTCACCAGGCCGCTCGTACATTTGTTCAAATTTTAATAATCGGTTGAGTTGCGCCTTCGACATTTCTAGTTTACCTCTGTACGAAGTTAAGAGAGATCGGCGGCTGTTATCCAAAAGATATTGTCCCTTATCTGGTTCCTTCTCGTGTAAATGTTCGCTGCTAGTGGAAGATGAACCGGACTCTGTTTTTTCTCGTTTGTTAAAGCTGCCCATGGTTTGTTAAGCTTGAGATGTGGACTACGTTTACGTTGTTTTTTCCACAAGAAAATATCAAAAATGACTTTTTTTTCGTTACAATGGTCTTGAGAAAACATTTTCTAAAGGTGTTGTTGTGGATTTAAACCAAAAGGAGCGACTGCATGAAGTTCATATAATGGCGAGAGTGACGAGACTAAGTCGGATCGTGTGCAAAAGATGACTTTGCAAACTAATTTGTGAGTAATAATTTACAATTTTGTTTTTCCGCTTAGCATTCGTCTAGCGTTATAGCTCCATAATGATTGTCATTTCACTTTAAGAAATGCTTCAATATCGTCCATTTATCTTTGTACGCTGCTCTCTTTTGATGTGAAAATAAACTGGATTCGTCTTAAGTTCGATTTTAAGGTCATTTATATTCCCTTTTCTGGTAAATGTCTAAGTTATTGTACCTTTTAGCAGTCACAACTCAACGATCCTTGCGTTCAAGTAGTTATTAAGTTATGGATTTGCAATTAATTTGAGTTTAAAATCAAAATCAAAATCCATGTAAGTTAAAATAATGTTTGGAAGAACAGAAGTGTAGGTACAGATGTACATGTATATAGATCTCTATAGATTCAGGTTCGTGACTGTTTTGCAAACCTTTTTTTTTTTAGACTGTTGTTTTCTGGAAGCATTAATGATGTAATTTTGGTTTTGGGGGGACTGTTATGTGTTGTTGGATCAAGGAATCTGTTTTGAGTCAAGTATGGTTGACAGTGGATAGTTTTTCCTGAAAAGGGTGAAAGAAAGCTTTATTGCCTTGGACTTTTTTTGGTTACACCCCACATGTTTGTTCTTTACTTCGATGGCAAAATTTATTAATATATTATGTGATTTGGAGCTGCAGCTAGAAACAGTGTCCCATGCATAAGGTATCATTGGGTTTGATGGCAGTAAAATAATTTTGGTAAAAAATATGTTTAGAGTTTTTATCATAACTTCTCATCTTGGTCCTGATGGACTTCAAACATGCTCTACCATTTTGCACAAGGAACTTGTCAATCAACAGTTACCTTTTGGTGTATTTGCAATAAGATCTTTGGGTAGCAATTGATTTATTTTTCTTATCCCTTATGTGTAGATATCCTATGTCTGTCACATAGTTAGTTTTAAGCTTTAATTTCTTGTAGTGTATCTTTATTACTTAGCACATGACCCCACAAGCATGTATTATTGCTTTAATATTGATTGTGTTTGAATAAAGGATATTGTTGTCTTGTCTTGTAGATAAGGCAAAACAGCCTCAGTTGTATTTGCATTATTATTTCTGAGTGTTACTTTTAAAGGGCAAACCATTAAAAAGTGCACATAGTTTGCAGGAGTCCAGGAAAATTATTCCAAATATTCATTGATTTGAAGTTTCTGAAGCAGGTAAATCTTGAAGAGTTTACGTAACAATATTTGGAATATACAACATTTCTATTTGGGAATGTTTAAGTCCACAGAATTTATTTTCTTTATGTTGAGAAGTACTGTAAGAGCTGTCAGGTAACTCAGATGGAAATTTGACAGACCTTAGCTGTAATTCAAATTATTAGTACAGTTTTGGTCGCTAGTGGAACATAATATTTTATTGGGACATTTTTAGTGAGTGATTAACCCATTGACTCCTGGGGATTCCCCATTGACAAGTAAAATCGTCTGGTGTTAGACAGAGTAAAATGCCAAGTATGGCCGGTTTAGGGGTGAAAGGGTAAAAAATTGCTATTGTTAGTTTGACTTTCTTTTTCTTCATTTGAACCAAAACAAGTGATTAATCATCACCTCCACCATGCTTTGCTTTGCGTTGCTTTGGCTTTTAGAACAAAGTATCAAAGTTGAAGCTGGTGGCTCGAGGAGTAAACTGTAAAGACTATAATGGTATTTGAGTATATATTGTAGAACAAATTTGCCTATATCATTAAAGTCATTAAATCAATGGGAATCCAAACATGAGGATGCAGTTTGCTCAGGAGGGGTTTTCCCTATAAAGATGGCAGGCCACTTATTGGATCTTTTTTAAAAACAACCCTTAAAGGTAACAGAACCTTGTTTTGTAATCGTAGGCTAAAGAAATCTGGCCCCTTAGAGGAACCAGTTCTAAAGTGACAAATGACTGGCAAATAACTTTTAATTATGAATTATTCATTAGTAAAAGTTATTTGCTCGTGTACCAAATTGTCTTACAGTTCCAGTCATTTTCCAGATTGATAGCCTTAAATGTACTGCAGCAACTCTGCCAGCTGTTTGGTCTCAGCATCATGAGCAGTACAAATCCACATTTTTTTCTCCAAAAGGGAACAAAAAGAACCTGTCATTTTCGTAAGGGAGCCCCCCTTGGGGCAGTTTGTTTACTTTACCACCATTGTTTAATACTATCCAGGGACTAAATCAAGAATGGAAATAGATTACAGTTTGAAAAAATATGCCACTTTCTTTTACTTCTTACACTTACTGCATTCAACTTTAATTTATTCATCCTTGGAAATGGTAGGAATGATTAGTATTCTTTAAAGCAATTGCTAAAAATTCATTGCACCTAATGTTGAAATATTTTTTCCATATGGAAAGGTAACAGCAGTTATTTCTGTGAATGTCTTCTCCAGAAAACTCCAACGTGGGATTACGCCCCTTTCAAATGCAGCCTTGTATGCTTTTGCTCGATGACTTTGAACAATTATTACATAAATATGAAGTTATGGAGTTTTTTAAAAGTCAAATCTAATGGAAGGGGATTTAAATTATTGAAACCACTGTGTTGCAACCAGAGTCCACAAAGAGAGGTTAAATAATCTATTGCACTGGAAGTATTTAGTAGGCCAGCATGAAATTAGTTTTGGATAATAGCACTGAATCACCTTTAACAAGTGTTCTAAACTTTGAAGATACCTAATTTTATATCCTCCTGCTGTTTTATTGCTGGAAGATAAAACCAATTCTTGATTAATTATTTTTGTTGTCACATTAACCCACTACAATGTGTTGAAAGTGTATTATTAGCTGTAGTAATATTTTGTAACAGTAAAATCCCCCCTGCTAGTGAGCTGGATTTCTGAATCAAATTTTCAACTTGGAATACCGGTATTGTTGTTTTGGCTATTCAGAGTTAACCTAATCTATGTTTATTTCTATAATTTGGAGGGAAGCAAACGATTGGCATTTGCTTGAAATGACTATAGCAAAATATAATTGCAACTAAAAGGTTTCCTTCTAGTGTACCCAATATGAGGGGCTTATATGGCATGTTATGTATGACATTGGTGCTAAATTCATTTTAAAATTTATCTTTGAACGACTGCAATACATTTCTAACTTTTCAGGGACGTCATGCATTTCTTTTTTTTTTTTCTCCGTCTTAATAAATTTGCCTCCATGGACCACTTGAATGGCCATTTTAACAACCTAATTTAGAAGAAAAATGCAAAAATCTTAACATTTTCTGCTAGATGCGGGCCGCCGCGGAAACAGTGTGCAAATATTTAGTCGAAAGAGAAACCATTTGGAAATTTAGCGATATATTCAAAACATTCGTCCGTTTCACTGGCCTGAAAAAGGTCTTTTTTTTATCGACGGAGATCGGATACACACCCGATGGCAGCCATGTTTTTCGCCAGTGAACAATAAGTCAGTGGTTACCGTCTTGCGCACGCGTCCTTGAAAGGCAACCTTTGCCAATCAACGGTTTTTGAGACCTGTCGTCCATACTAATGAGCAGCAGGAGTCCATAAATGGGCGTAGCACCGGATGTCCGCTGCAAATGTCACACAAACCGGATATCAGGCCAACATCACGAAAAATGAAAGTTTACTGAGAAACCCTAATTTTAAAAGTGGGAACGTGCGGGGGTCCGAGCGACCTACCCCGGTTCCCGGAGAGAAACTTGCTACACATTTATACTAGGTGGTCTTGGACTGCTTGGCAACAATCGGATGAACTAGGCCCACGTTTAGAAAGACCAATAGGAAGCAGGGCCGGGTTTAGATCACAGTTAATCAAGGGACTTGTGACGACACCTTAAAACCTTCAAAAGCAAGAACAATGTTGTCGCAATTGATGTTGAATTGACCGTGACCCTGCACAATCTTTTGTTTTTGCTTCGCACGGGTTTGCAAATTAGTTGCGCATAATTTAATCGAAGGATTTGATTGGTTATCTTCTCGAAAAAAGGTGTGTTTTGTGCAGGGTCAAGGCTAAAAATACCGACAAAAATATGAAACTAAGGGTGCGTTTTTTTTGGAAAACCCGAAAAAGGATTCTTGAATGCAAAAACGGATTTTGCGTTTTTTGGGGGAAATCCAAAATCCATACTCGAGGAGGATACTTCGGATCAAATCTAAATCCGGATTTTTGAGATTCACCACTTCAGCGCTTTTTTTGGGAAAGGATTTGAAAAAAGTACTTTTGACAAGCGGTTTTCCATGAAAAAATGATACACAACAGCTAGTGTACATGACAGTTTAGCCCAAATGTTTTTCTCGCGCCATTTTAGCCATCTCCATGCATTTATACCAACCAATAAGGGGTAAGTCACGTTCGCCTAGACCATACGAAAGAGTTCTAATGAGGAGGAAATTTAATGAAGCGCACATGTACTGAAATGACCCCTTTTAAAAACACCGAAATGAAGGTAAAAGGGGGTTTGGTTTATGACAGGTGCTGAATGAGTAATTTAAAGAACAAAAAGACTTTGGCTTACAGATTAATCTAAATAATTGATAAATTCAGTGGAAAATAATCATTGTACAATAAATGCGATTCAGTTCCAATGGTAAGAAGTTCCGGAGCAGAACATGGTGAAATATGATGACAGCTCTGTGAGATACAAACCCCTGGCAAGTGCCAGTCAACTGAAATCTCACGAGTGTCCTACAAGCTTGTTGCTGTGGTGGTGTACACTGACAACAAGCTTTTCTCTGGCCACGATGTGTATTACATGAAGAGAAATTGGTCTTGCTACTTTGCAGATGACACATCAAAAGGTGTAGTACAATTGAAGCTATCAATGAAAAAGCCTACCTGGTTTCTTACAGTGTATGAAAGAATGAATGACCCGATGATGGAAGTCTTTTGAAAAGGAATAAGTTCTTTCTCAATATGGAGTGACACTGAGCAGCAGCCTGTGAGAAAACAAAGCCACGAAACAATCCAAGTCCAACATGGAAGCGCCCCCCCATGAAGGAGCCATGGTGTGATATAAGAAATCTAGACCTGTGTAGAACAGCAAAAGATGGAGACATGGATAAAAAGATGGAACCTTTGCGGAAGAAATGGGCGAACTTTCACTTTAGTTAATTTCAGGTTGTCCGTTAAAAATGTAATGTAAATAGGCAATATTGTAATAATATGATTGTAAAATGGATTGTTAGTGATAGTGCAGTGTTATTACGAACATATTGTTATGTTTTGTATTTTGCTCTTATGTATTGTGACTTGTGCAGGTATAAATAGATAAGTGTAAGTAAAAGTAGTGTAATGTTAGTACTGTAAGTAGTGTAAGTGTTCGTCCTGTGAATAAAATTGCAGAGAAAAAAAGGGGACATCAAAAGATTACCCAGGTCTTCAGTATACACTAATATGTTAATCAGAGCAAGAGCAAGCCAAACTGATTGAAACCATGGAACATACCATCCCACAACACTCCAGAACATGACTGTGGCTGGGAAGGTGGAACCATTATAGAATTCTCTTTCGATACACTCCGCATTATGGGATAACTGTGCATTCCTCATCAGTACTTGAGGTCAGCGGTCACACTTCAAAGCAACCATTGTCATGCAAATGCACAATATATAGGTAGCCTAACGCGTGACACAAATCCATTCTCCTTTTCGTGCTTTCTTGTCGGCGGTTACGGTACTAATCTAGAGGGGATTTATTTCCAACCACCGAAATGGACAAGGCACTCAACGAGTCTACAAATATATCTACGCTCGAAGCGAGCGATGTGAACATGCCCAAAGCGGGCGAGAAACTCGAAGCGAATGACAACATCGACGATTTTGAGGTTGATATTAAAGACCTTAAAAGCCAGTTGGGGTTGCACGAACTGTTTTCGTCAATGGAGTCAATGAAGTCTCTTATCTCCCAAGTAACAGCTACGAAAAGGCCAGCTTCTGCAAACGAAGTTTAGCAGCGGTGGCTGACGAGTCACAACCTACACGTGTCGCCAGCGTGACTGATCCTGGCTCTTTCGACCCCTCGCAACCCATTTCATGTACTGATACAACTGCTGAAGCAGCAGAGCTGGACCTGCCATCAATATTTGATGACTCGGATGCGAAAGGTCCCAAAGGGAGTGAGGTCGTAGCCTTAAGAGTAAATGAGGCTTGTACGAAAAAAGCATTGGATTCCAAGCTGAAGGAAATTGAGGCTAAGTACAAAGCACCCGAAAATTGTGATTTCTTGTGTGTACCAAAGGTCAACCTTGAATTCTGGTTTGAGTTAGCCAGGCAGGCAAGGACCAAGGATCTTGCACTGCAAGAGGCCGAGAGAGGTATTACCAAGGAAGTACAGCCAGTTATTGAGTTAGTAGAAAAGATCTTGAACGCTCAAAAGACCAAGTCGGAATTGAAGCCCGACTCCTTCATTACTCCTCTCGTTGATTCTATTACATTACTTTGAAATGCATCATTCAGACTTTCCCTTGTAAGAAGGGAAACAATGAGAGAATTCGTGAATCCCAGCTACCGTTCTTTATGCAGCAAGAATACTCCCTTTGGGAAATGGCTTTTTGGAGATGAGCTGCCTAAACAGATCAAAGAAATTGCAGAGGTGAACAAAATGGCGAAGAAACTCGGCCCTAGTCAGACCTCTCCTGGAACAATACATCTGGTCGTGGTTCTAGCTTCAACCAGGGTCAACGCCGAAAAGTATATTTTTTTAGGCTCAAGGAATCGCAGCACCACCACTCACAACAGGAGGGATCCCAAGAGCAACCCAAATTCCTGGACAGCTACAAAGCAGCCCTCCTCCCAGTAGAGGTAGGTGCTTATGCTGGAAACCTGATAAATTTTCTCCTTAGCTAGAGATCTATTACTAGTGACTCCTGGGTACTTGAAGCAGTATCAGGGTACCATTTGGAATTTTGTACTAAACCTGTACAAACAAAACTTTCTAATCCTCCAATTCTATCTGTAGCAGATAAGGAGATTATTGACCAGGAGCTTCATAAGCTTCTGCACAAAGGGGCAATAGAGCAGGCACCATACTGCAAAGACCAGTTTATTTCTAATATGTTTCTGGTCCCTAAGAAAACAGCTGACCTTAGGCCTGTCATAAATCTCAAGCCCCTTAATGAATTTGTAGAGAAGATTCATTTCAAAATGGAGAACATTGATATGGTCAAAAACCTTATTAAACCAGGAGATTATCTAGCTTCTATTGACCTCAAGGATGCGTATTTCAGCATACCTATCTGGCAACCTCGTAGAACATATCTTAGGTTTTTTTGGAATAATCAAACTTTCCAGTTTGCATGCTTGCCTTTTGGGTACAGCCTAGCACCCCGAGTTTTTACTAAGCTTCTTAAACCAGTCACGGCACATGCAAGGTATCATGGTGTCAGATTAGTTAGCTTCATTGATGATATTCTCATCATTGGACATATAAATCATCAGGAATGTTTAGAACATGTCTCCTTTCTAAAGAATCTTTTGACAGATTTAGGTTTTATTCTCAATACTGAAAAGTCTAACTTAGAACCAAGTCAGTCTCTGATCTTTCTTGGTTTTATAGTCAATTCTCAAAAAATGCTAGTGATTTTGCCAGACCATAAGGTTCTTAAAATCAAGAATGCCTGCCAGTCCCTTTTGAAGCAAAAGGTAGTCTCCTTATCGGATGTAGCTCATGTTACAGGCCTCTTGGTCTCACCCTTCCCTGCTATTAACTATCTTAAGCTGTATTACAAATCAACTGAGTTTTGTAAGTCCCATCAACTCCACCTGGGGGCTTCGTTTGATGATACTGTTACCCTCGGTGATCAAGCAAAGCTAGATCTTGCATGGGTCATTGACAATTTAGACCAATACAATGGCAAATGTTTGCATGAAATGCCTATTTCTTTGTTCATTGAAAGTGATGCTAGTAATACTGGTTGGGGGGGCCACTGTAACGGTGTTGCTACAGGTGGGCCGTGGTCTCGGTCAGAAATTGATCTTCACATCAATCACCTTGAGTTACTAGCTTCTTTTTACGCACTTCAGTCATTTGTTCCACAGTATAAGTCTGCTGCACACATCAGACTGAAAGTGGATAATTCAACTGCAGTAGCTTGTATCAATAATTTTGGCAGCATAAGGTCCCCTTCTTTAAATACTTTGTCTACAACTATTTGGGACAGGTGTATATCTAGGAAGATTCACATTTCTGCAGTATCTATTCCGGGAGTTGACAATACAGTAGCAGATGTCATGTCTAGGCAAAATTCTGACAAGCTAGAATGGGCACTAAATTTTTCAGTCTTCCAGCGTTTGTCCTCTTTGGTTTTCAAACCAGACATTGATCTGTTTGCCAGTAGGCTAAACAAGCAATTACCAGTTTTTATATCTTGGCATCCAGAACCAGACTGCTATGCTGTAGATGCATTTAGTACTTTATGGACACCATTTAAATGCTATGCTTTTCCTCCTTTCTGTCTAATCCCTGCAGTGCTAGAAAAGATGGAAAGAGAGCATGTGGACCAGTTTCTCCTAATTGCACCAGTATGGCCAACGCAAAGTTGGTACCCCCTCCTTCTGAGAACATCATACAGGACACCAATACTTCTACCTCAAGATCCTCAACTCTTACACCTGGCTCACTCTAACAAGCTTCATCCTCTGCACGACAGACTCCAACTTGCCGCATGGATCTTATCAGCCAACAGCTGCAGGCAGGTGGACTTTCGACACAGGCTCTTGAACTCATCTGTGCCTCATGGGCCAAAGGGACTGAGAAACAGTACAAGCCTGTATGGAAGACTTGGAGTAGCTAGTGTGATCAGAGGCTCATCAATCCCCTTCAGGGTAATGCAGTCCATTTAGTTAATTTCCTGGCTGAACAATTCCACCAGGGTAAGATCTATAGTACTTTGAACACTTACAGATCTGCAATATCCACTACTCTCCACTTGATTAGGGATGATAAACTTGGAGATCACCCATATGTTTCTAGATGTCTAAAAGGAGTGTTTGTTTCAAGGCCTCCATCTCCTAGATATTCATTTACGTGGAATGTTTCCCAACTCACATCCCACCTGGCTGCACAACCTCCTGTCTAAAGTCTTAGTTTAAAGGCACTAACTTTGAGAACTGTGACACTTTGTTCCGTGGTATCGGCCCAGAGAGAACAGACATTGTGCTCATTGGACTTAGACAATATGTCTATTTATGAGCATGAGATCAAATTTGTCATAGGTTCCAGAACAAAGACTTCTCGTCCTGGGAAGAAACCTTTAGAAGTTTCCATTCCATCCTTACCCACTAACCTCAGTCTCTGCCCTAAACAGACACTTACATTATATTCACTGTACGCAACACCTGCGCAAGTCAGGGGAGCAGACTGTATCTCAGTTGTTCATTTCTCATGTTAAACCACACAAGCCTGTTTCCTCATCTACTTTAGGTAGATGGATTAAGACTGTTATGACTGATGTCAGGCATTGACACTAGTTTATTCAAACCACATAGTGTGAGGGGTGCATCTACATCTTCTTTGTATCAAAGGGGCGCATCTTTAGCTGAAATCATCATCAGAACGCACATTTAATCGTTTCTATAATCGCAATGTCTATAACACCAATCCCTCTTCATTAGCAGGCAGATTGGTATTATCATAGATATTCAGTAACGTTTATTTATGTACAGACCATTGTATCAAGTCTATAATGAAAGCACTCATTTCTATCACGTCACATATTTTGGTTTTTTCCCCTGGCTTCGGTTCTTTAAAATCGCACAGTTATCCCATAATGCGGAGTGTATCGAAAGAGAATTTTAAAATTCGACGAGAGGTACTTACCTTGAAGTGTAATTGTAATTCTCTGAAGATACACGGAGCATTATGGGATAATGCTTTGCTTATGCCTATCCCACCCTCTGTGTTGGGGACCTCAGCCAGTCTGCACTCCAGGAGAATGGATTTATGTCACGCGTTAGGCTGCTTATATATTGTGCATTTGCATGACAATGGTTGCTTTGAAGTGTGACCGCTGACCTCAACTACTGATGAGGAATGCACAGTTATCCCATAATGCTCCGTGTATCTTCAGAGAATTACAATTACACTTCAAGGTAAGTACCTCTCGTCTAATTTTAAAATTTTGCCCAGGCAAGATGAAGAAGGTTTCTGGCTGTCTAACATCCTTCTTATCAATGCGGAGAGGGCCACTGCAGCCGGTAACAAAGTACCTACTCTCAACTCAGACATGTTTTTAAGAATGGCAACACCCTGAAGTACAAGTTTCATCAACTCTATCCAAATATTCAACATTCAGAGGTCATTCTTGCACCATTGAACCATGGCAGGCACTGGTGCCTAGTTGTGAACCTGGATGAGAACTTTTCAGTCTATCTGGATTCTCTGTATGATGGCACTGGTGCAAAAATGGCATTTTCTAGAGTCAATAACTTCCTAACATGTTGTGCCTCCATCAAAGGGATCAATTCTTGGACCTTGAAGAAGTGGAAGTTTTAATTTTTGTAATTCCTTCATCTGACATTGCACAGCAGCTCAACAGTGATGCATGTGGGGTGTTTGTAGCCACATAGGCTGAGCACATTGCCCTAGGATTGCCACTTGATTTTACTCAAGATCAAAAGGTTACTTTTCGTTACTCTCTCATACTCGACATTGTATGGAATTCATTGTCTCTGTACATGTGAAAAATTCTGAAAAGCATAAAAATAAAATACCTCTAAGTACAAACCCAAATTGGAAAACCTGCATGCAAGAGGAAACACCAGTGCTCTCAGACTGGCAAATAAACATCAAACAAAGCTGCCACTGCCATGAAAATAATTGGTTTTGGGAAAGCCCTAAATGGCAACTTGTTAGACAATCAAGCAGCCTGCGAGCAGAGCCTCCTTTTGTCTTTTTCCTTACTGAGGAGGATGCTTCAACTGACTACACAACAACTGTGTCAGGGAAAGACCCAAACATTATCCTGTTGGACAAGCACACTTAAACTTGCAAGACACAAAGTGGGTCAGAAAATGCTTCTAGATGAAACCTTGTTGGACATTATGGACAACCAAGAATCGACTGATTTTATAACCCTAACCCCCTGACAACCCAAACCAAGCTACAATGTACAGTATACAACCCAAAAATTCTTTCAGATAAAGCTTCAAGAAAAACTATGCTGGGCAACCAAGATTGACAAGGAATTACACAACTAATGGGGCAGGGAAACCTGAAACTAAAATCTTCATAGACAATCATAGCTTAATTATTGACAACACAACTTCTGTGTCAGGAAAAGCTCCAAACAATACCTCTTCAGACACTCAAGCTTCCAATGCAAGTTGAAATTCTACACCTGTCCAGTGCACAGTGTTACCAGTAATAAGGGAAATATTACTAGTGAAAAGAAGAATCCATCAACTCTTTCTAACTCCCAGTCGACTCGCATAAATGAAGATCATTGTTACTCTTGCACTGTGCCACCCAAAAGAAAAAAATCCAACACTAGAGATCTACTGTACCTACAAAGGCTGCTACCATCTTGCCAACAGAATATGAATGTAAATGAACTGAATTTGAAGATCTTTCAGTATTGGAAGGTACCTTAAGAGTGCAGTTCTGTATCAAGAATGTGACATGACTTGTAAGGATAATGTAGACAACTGGATGTCCACACTTGCGACATCATCTAACATAAAATACAACATGGAAAGTGGTGGTCGCTCAAGAACTGGAAAGCGGGTTTCATTTACAAGATGGTATATAATTATGCCAGTGCAAACGAAAAAAGCTGACCAAAAAAAACAAGAGGCTGCTAAAAAGACGCCTATATACATGTACACTGGCCTAAGCCGGTCAGACGTAGTATTTTACTGTCTCACGCCTAAAATTACTCGTCAATGGGGAAACCGCAGGAGTCAGTGGGTTAATCACTCGCTGAAAAACTGTCCCATTAACCCTTTGCCGCCTACACTGGCATAACCCACCCAGACTTAGTACTTTATTCTGTTTAACACCAGAGTATTTATTGTCTAAACCCAGACGATTTTGCTCGTCAATGGGGAAACCCCAGGAGTCAATGTGTTAATAAAAATTCTCTCAACAGACCAAGTTCAGTGCACGCACAAAAAACAATAATTATAATTATTTCAGTCTGTAACATTTAGCAGACACTTTGAGATTCTGTTGTTGAACCCGCACAATAATATTACAATGTAGACCGTACAAATGTTGGCTTGCGAGAAAACTAAAACGACACCAATTACGTGGTGTAACCCGCACTGAATCTTCAGGACGATAAATGTTTGCTTGCATGAGCAAAATAACTCTCCTCTATCAACAGCTGAAAAAGATAACGAAAGAAATGAGATTGCAATCGTTTTCGTTTTAGGAAATTACAGAGCCAGATTTTCGATAAATCCAAACAAATTCAAAATGTCCACATTCAGTACCTGCCAAAAATGAAAGACCAATTTCCTTTAGTTGGTGTCTCAAAGCTGGGGAAAACAAAGCAAAATTTTCTCAAAAGCAGCACATCGTGGACACAACTCACAGCAAACAGAAAGGCAACAAGATGGCCACCACTTCTATCCATGCACTAGCACCCAAACCTCCGCAAAGTCTTGACAATTCAGACTCGTATACCGACAAATACTGTGGATGACAACTTAGTGTGAGCAGAGCCCACACAATAACCTTGTGTATCTCATGTGCACACATCACCCTGCTGGTGCTGACTGCCACTACAAATGTAGGTGTGTGGATTACATCTGGGCAATCACAGCATGTCATAAGGCAATGCCTTGAAAAAGTACAAAATATGTTACCTCCACATGCCTTTGGTGGCAGAGGACCAAAAACAGGTCCAGATATTTTTATGACTGATGATGACTTTGGACACCTGGAAAGAAGTAATAATACTGCTCTGTACTTTCCACTTCCTGCAAGCTGTCTGGCGTTGGCTATATAACTCCAGCAACAACATAAATAGAGATGATCATCAACTCTTACAGTGCAGCTCGGAGATAAGCGAACCAAAATATACGCAAAAAACGCACATACGCAAAACGCGTAAACGCGTCAAAAAAAACGCGGATGCGCGTCAACACATACGCAAAAAGGCTCATTAGTATTTATGAGCTCTCCTTTTGTCTTTCTTTTGTTGCCTTGTCTTTGTTTTTTCTCAGTCGTTTCCGGTGTGGTGAAAGTGAAAATAATTTGCGTGTTCGCTGGTCGGTGCCTCACTAAAAGAGCAAAAAATCTCACCAGCGCTTCTGGCTAGATATTTGTGTTTTAAAGCCCCCCCCCCCCAAAAAAAATGATCAAGCTTACTTTTGGAGAAATATAAACCTATCGACAGACGGCACACAAGAACCTTTTTAACATCAAAATTTACATGAAAGCGTTGAGAGCGATAATACAGTATCAAAATAAACTTCGTACCCGTACATCCGTTTAGTCGTAAACTAAAAACACAACTCTTTAGCAAAGGGGTCATCATTAGCAGTTTTGTAAAGAAATTCATCGTAAGGCTGATAATTTTGCAGCTTGAGTTGTTTTGTTGTAAATGCAGCAGCAACGAATGATTTTTTGGCGTGGATTTTCAGCGCGACAGTGAAGTAAAACACGGTTTTTTGGACTTTTTTGCACGCGTCGGTGAAAGGTTATCGTGAAATGACTGTAACGCGTCACGGCAAACACTGACAAAAATCATGGCTTCAGTTTTTCGGGGCATAATTTGCTGATTTAATTTCGCTCGTCTTTCGAGACCTTTGTTGCATTTAAAGGATATTAAACTTCGAAGTAATGCCCTGTGAATGTTTTCATCAGCGGCATTTGCGGATCGAAATTGATTAGTAATCAAAGCGACATACATGCAAATGCAAATTTTCGACTTGTCGGCAGTCACGCAATTTATTCTTTTGTCTTCGTAAACAATAACAGGAAAAGCAAAATTACGGTTATGAATAACAAAGGCACAAACGCGTATACGATACGCAATTTTAGACGCATTAAAAAAAACGCGTATACGCGTACTGCGTGCGTTTATTTTGCGTCTGCGTTGTTCGCTTATCTCCGAGCGGCACTGTAATGGGACATTTTCAAAGACTTGTAAGAACTCCTCCACGCAGCAGAATCTGTATTACAATGTAACTGATATGGTTACTGCAAAATATCCCAATTGTTACCAAGAGTATGAAAAAAGATCTTTAAAAGGGCAGCAAGAGTGGGCTCTTTGCCATTGCAAAAATCTAATCACCAGAGGAAATAACTCTGACAATTACACTGAA
>BLFO01003573.1:81232-86232 GCA_014634245.1 Montipora cactus
ATTCTCTTTCATACTTGCTTTTGATTTGTATCAAGTTGTATGATGTTATAGTTAATTAATGGCTATTATCGATACGTACGGTGTCTTATAGCCTTAATTTTCATCTGAATTTTTGAACATCTTTCAACAAGTGGGATGTGTGGGAGAGACAACTAGGCCTACTATATAGTGATGACCTTTCTTGTATTTTAGATTGCGGATATATTTAGTTATTTGAAATTTATTTTATAGGAATGGGACAAAATTGTATAGTTTGTTAATTTAAAGAAATACTAATAATAAGTAGGCATTATGTAGCACCTTTATCCAGTGTCCAAAGGCGCTTTACAACAATAAACATCAAAATTAAAAACGGTAAAATTTATAAGAAATCCTGGTAAAAACTAGATCCAAGAAAAAAACCGTGTCAATAACAACTATATACTTGAACAAATAAGCTTAGATTTAAACATGCACACATTCACATTAGGGCTTATATCTAGTGGCAAATTATTCTATAATTTAGGAGCTGCAACGGAAAAAGCTCTACCACCATAACTCTTGAGATTGTACCGAGGAGCATTTAAAACATAATTATCAGATGATCGAAGCCTGCGAGTAGGAATACGAAGCTCAAGCCTATCACACATACATGTATACAGGGGAGCTAAACCATTGCAGAGCATTATGGGTTGGGAGCAATTTATCCTGTAAACTATACGCTTCTCAATCGGTAGCCAATGAAGCTGACGTAACAATGACGTAACTGGGTCGTATTTACGACCACCAACAACCAACCAAGCAGCACAATTCTGAAGGTGAAGCCAATAAGTAGCGAATTACAGTGGTCCAACTTACAAGTAACAAACGCGTGAATTAGAATCTCAATATTCGCTTGAGACAAATATCGCTTAATTCTAGCAATGTGAAAAAAAAGCAGATTTACAAATAGCAGCGACGTGAGACTCAAGTGTCATGTTGTCATCGAAGACGGTTTCCAAATTTCTCGCGGTTGAAGTAGGTACTACATGCTCATCGCCAACAAGTAAACTGAGATCAAACTGTTGGTGAGGGCGGTGTGGCGCTCCAATGACCAGCACCTCCGTTTTACTATTATTAAGCTTAAGCTTATTAGATAGCATCCACTTACTTATATCACTAATGCAGGCCTCATTGCAGGAAAGAGCAGAAAGTTTGTCAACCATCGAAGATGACTCAAATGAAAGATAAATTTGCATGTACAAGAGGAAACACATCCTGTGAAATCTAACTATGTCCGCCAACGGTGACGTGTACAGTTAATACAAAATAGGTCCTAAGGCTGAGCCTTGAGGTACACCACAAAAAAGATCTCGACTAGTGGACTTTCCATCCCGAACCATCACAAACTGCTTTCTGTTAATGAGTTGAGATTTAAATCAGGAAAGTGCTTTGCTCTTAATACCGAAACGATGTGACAATCGCTGCAAAATAATAGAATGATCAACGATATCAAAGGCTGCAGATAGATCTAACAAACCAAGGAGAACAGAGCGGCGACTACCAATAGCTCGCAGGATATCGTTTTGAACTCTAAGCAAAGTTGTTTCAGTACTATGCAATTTCTTGTATGCAGACTGGAGAACTTCACCTACATCATTATTTAAACTATAGCTAGTTAACTGCAGCAGCAGTTAATTAATTTGGAAGTAAACATTAGATTCGAAATCAGTCGAAAATTACAAAAAACCTCAAAGTCAGAATTCACCTTCTTCAATAAAGGGATCAACAGCGCTTCCTTGAGAACATCCTCAACAGTACCTGTCTCCAACGAAAGATTGATCATTTTAGTAATCACGGGCAGAAGGTCAAAAATGCAGAATTTGAGCTCACACACAGGAAATGGATCCAAAGCACACCACTTTATAGAACCAGTCTTGATAAGATGATTCACTTGTTCAAAGCTGGTCAACTGGAAAGGGCAGTGGACTGAGTCCATATCGCCGCATCGCAAGCATCACTAGAGAGGATATTAGACTTATTACGGGTATTTTGCTATTATAATATAAAGAAATCTGCGAATATCTCGGCTCAATCCACATGATCAGAAGAAGGAGGATAGCTCAGTTGAGCTCTCTTGTGCAGTAATTTATCCACAGTTTGAAAACAGTTTTTACAGTTCCAGACATTTTTTCTCAAGGCTTAAACGCATTAAAAAGCATTTTTTCGGATTCTTGTGCTGTTTTGACCGAGCGAGGAAGTCCTGGGCTGACGATGCAGCAGGAGTAACTCACTTCGCATTCACGCGCTATACTACTGACACAGTAAGTGACAGTATAAGTTCTGTTATGTATTAAATAATTTTGTATGATACTCCGTCCACAAACATTTCACCACCATTTCACTAACAACAAAGCTACAACTTACTCCTTCTAGGTCACAGGTCCCAGTCCCCCTTCGCGCTCGATCAAATCTGGGTTCCCGGACTTCAATGTCCCAAAAAATCACTAACGACGAGGAATCCTTGAAAAATTTTTGAACAATTTTATCGACGTGCCATTGAACTTTTCTGCTAATTAAGCTTCCATTACTGGTGAATTCAGTCTTCACAGCTCATTAGAAGTAAAGATAGGTTCTTCGAAAAGCTTCTAATAGCATCTGATATTAATAACATTTCTAGGCCCAGTTCTCGGTTCTAGGCCTTTTACTTTTCTTGATTTATATCAATGTTATTTATAATTCTTCTGAGAAGCTTTCTTTTTATTTATTTGCTGATGATACAAACCTGCTGTATGATATGACAAGGATTTGAAGTCACTAGAAAGTGTAGTGAACATCGAATTGCAAAAAGTCTCTAACTGGTTAAATGCAAATAAGCTGACCGTAAATGCAAAAAAATCAAATTTTGTCCCACATTTTTAGGCCATCACAAAAGAAGCTTAACTATCAGATTAATATAAGGATATATAACAATGCCTCAAATAGTGATATTTCTCTTGAATGTAAAGATTATGTAAAGTTCCTGGGAATGCTTATCGATAAAAACTTGACCTGAAAATACCATACCGATTATATTGCCTCTAAAATTAGAATTAGAATTATGTAATGTTTAAAAAACGAGCAGCAGTGTTTTATCGGCGTTTCTAAAACGAGGGTAAGGGTAAGACCAATGGTCACAGTAAGGGTAAGGATACGAATACAGAACGTATCCTAAAAGCTAACCTTAAACTTTTATTTAGGCCTAATTAGGCCTAAGGTTAGCTTTATTTATGCATGTTTAGGATACTTTTTGTATTCGTATCCTTACCCTTACCCTCACCCTTGGTCTTACCCTTACCCTCGTTTTAGAAACGCCAGTATTTTATCGCGGTTTAAAAACACGAGGCGTAGCAGAGTGTTTTTAGACCCGTTAAAACACGTGCGAGTTTTTTGAACGGCTTAAAAAACATTCCACAAAGAGCGTGTCCCTCTGGACTCAAAGCAATGGTGCAAATCGTGAGAGGTGAATATTAGCATGCAAGAAAAACAAGCTATGCCTTATTAGTATTCTTTATATAAAGAATACTAACGAGGAGTGGTTTATCAGGATATAAAGCTCATACACGTGATATTTTATCGGTGTTTTGATAGGCTGTTAGGTTCATGAATTATTAATGAGGTTTTGAATGCACGATTCAGGCACTCCGTCCCTTCAATCAAAATTTACCGTTCTCTGATTTTCCCATCTACTTACTATGGAATTGCTGCCTGGGGCCAAGCTGCACAGGTTTTGATAGGCTGTTATTTGAGGAAGATCTTTATTTGAGGAAGATCTTTATCTTACAAAAACGAGTTCTTGGGCTAATGTTCTTTGCTGGTAACAGATCTCATGCTATTTTTTCGTTTGTCTCCGCTAATGTTCTACCCCTCAAACTGCTTTATTTTGAAACAGTATGTTCTTTTATGCACGACATATCTACTAATTCTGCACCTCAGAATGTCTGCGATCTTTTCACCTGTTCATCCGACCGGCCTTCATTTATATAACACTAGATTTTCTGATGTTGGTAACTTACATGTTGATAAAGCAAGACTGAGTATTCGACTTAATTCTCTTTCCATTTTGGGAGCTAAGCTATGGAATTACCTGAAGCCTGTGTTGCGTAAACCTAGGAAAAGACCTTTTAGAGTGAATTTACTTGACCCGTGAAACAGAGAATAATAGTTATTGTGTAACACTACCTCCTAATTAGACCTATTGTTTTTGACTATTTACCCGAAAAGACCCCACGACCTTTTGTAAACATTTCTGACGTTCAGTCTAATAAACGAAGAAAAGTATTACAATAACTGTCGTATAATTTGTCTCTTCAGTTGTGTCATTATTGTGTGTTCTGTTTTTGTGTCAGTTTTTTCATCCTCGATCTTGTATACACCATGTAATAGGGGCTTTTACGCACATATAGCTTGTAATATTCCACTATATATTACACGGGTCAAGTAAAATCACTCTAAAAACAAAATTCACCAATTTTTACTTGCTTGCTTGGTAATGAGGATGATTATGTTGATGTCTTAAAAATTACTAGTTATCATTAATCACACCCTAGTTATCATTATTACTTCCTTGTGTTTCATGTCGTCTTATGGGTTCTTGCTCTATGTAAATGCTAGCTATCTGTGAATGTGTGTGTACAGGGTGTTTCAAATGTTCTTTCCGATTGAAAAATTGCATTTTGTCGCAAAAATTTAATGTAATTTTAGGCAAATTGAAACTGATTCAGTTAGTAAATTTATCTAAATAATTGTTCAGAGGAATTTCATCAATTCTAAGATTTGAATACATGACAATACTTTTGAAATTTCGCGCCCAATGTGCAAGCGCGCGTGCTTTGTCCCTCCATATTTTCCTCGCACATTGCGTTTTTGAATTTGTTGCCTTTGTTTTGGATTTTCTCTGCTCTTTCACGGAAATCACAGTCACCGTTTGTGCTAGAGCTCAGGCAGCTATTTTACGGTAATCTGGCCATTCAGTCAAAGAAATTGCCAAATTGTTTAAAAGG
>BLFO01003573.1:91232-96311 GCA_014634245.1 Montipora cactus
ATTTCTGCCCTCCAGCCTTTCTTGATTATAATGTAATTTGGCAAGTTATGCAACTGTTACATCTTTCGCATGCAAAATTACTTTTCTCTTAATGCTCACAAGAGTTCAACTTCATTAAAATATACTGACTGGTAATCCTAGCTGACACAATGAATGTAATTCAGACTAATTCAGGAAATCAACAAAAATTTTGGTAAAAGTTAAGAATCCGATCCCATCAACGCGTCGGCCAACACGTCGGCCAACGACGTAAGGTCGTTTTCTTAAGAAAGAAGATCATGTTTTTATATTGAAGAAACAGACATGTATGTTTAGCCTAACGCCTTCAAAAACCGAAATTATTATTTACGGAAGCCGTAACTTGCATGACCATGTCTCGAGGAACAGTAAAGCTTGTTCCTAGCTTACTCATGATATCCAAGAAGTGATGAAGGGACCTCAATTTGACGTTTGATTATTTCCCGAATAGATTCCTCCGAATTAACTAGGCGGTTTCTTCTTCGCAACCCATTTATACTAACAGAATTAACCATTGGAGGGTAATGTGAAGTGCTAGATTTCAATCCCATATGAACCATGTGAGCGTTGGCCGTACTAACGGAATTGGGCCCACACAAGGACAGAGAAAAACTCTGACCAGGGTGGGAATTGAACCCACCACCTTCCGGTTAGATCACCGCTGCTCTACCGACTGAGCTACAAGGTCAGGCGGGAGAAAGCTGTGGGAATTTAAAGGGGCTAGGTCACCTTATTTTAGGTCATTTTGTTTAATTTTGTTAATTATGAGCTCTAAACGTCAAATTGGCACAGCAAGAGTCTTTCATTTGCAAAATCACGGCCACATAACAACTGAGAATGATTTTCCAGCTTTGTAAATGACATTTTGATATAGACTGATATAAATTTGAAAAAAGGTGGGCCGACGTTTTTCAAATTTACGCAAATTCAATCCATTTCAATCCTCTCCAGTTTTGTCCATCCATGTCCCTTCTTGGCTTCCCTGTGTTTTGTTAGAGTTCTTCTATAGTTTTGAACAGTTATTTTGATATTTTAGTCAATTCTATGACCATTCGATCAGTGCTGAAATTGCCTAAAATTGCGTGACCTAGCCCCTTTAAGATGTCAATTTCACGGCAAATGTATATTTATACTAACGTAGACTTCTCTTCAAAGTTCTCACGTTCATAGAAATCCCATGGTCTTCTAGCAGAAAGTGAGAAATGTTCTCATAACGAAATCCTCTTTCAAAGTAATTTTGATTTTAATAATATTAATTGGATCTCTCGTCTGTCGAATCATGGATGTCAAAATTGGGCGTGCATCTAATTAGGGACGTCAAACTAGGACATAAGTGGTCGAATCGCACAACACACTTTCCTACTCACGTCTCTTTAGTGTTCCACACCCTCGGCAGAATACCTCGTTGTTCCCAAATTCTCTAACTTCCACATTTATGGCAGACGGAACCATCGTGCTTTCTACTGTAAACTCCTTTCTGACGAAACTCCACCATTTTGAAGCGAGAGAGGCGTGTGACGCTGGCTGACTGCTGGCCCAATTATCACGTGACAAAAATTATTTGCAGCTTCAAAATATTTTTGTGTATTTCACAGCGATTCGTGGATTGAAAAGTGTTTTCGAATTTTTAGAAAAGTTATTTGTGGATCCAATAATTTTAATAGGATTTGTAAAAGTATTTCAACACTGATTTGCCAAAACAATTGTGATTTCCATTTTTTTTTTGGATTTGACAAATACTTTGGGGTTGTCCCTTATCGGCTTTCGTAATTATTACCACACAAGTGAATAGTTCTCTCCGCGTGCGCTGATTGGCTAACTCAGAGTTAATTATCCAATTGCTATTCCTCTCCGAGTAGCCGGCGTCCGAGATCTGAAATTTCCGACCACATTTTACAAAAATAAAGTAGTTTTTTGGTTCGCCTTTTTTTCAGCTTGTGTGGTGTATACTAAAACAATTATTCACCTTTTCTCCGGTGACTAATTGTTAAATATCAGGTGTCTATAAATTTCAAAGTTGTGCTAGTGAGTATCTTCAAAATTTAGAGTCGGACAATTTCTTTTTTTTTTAAATATTTCAACTGGGTTTGCTTACATTGAGTCCCTGTTAGGGTAGTTTTAGTTGTCCCTTATCCCTAAAATTACTGGGGCTGTATTCCCTAAAATTACTTATCAAAACTATCTTGGTTATCCCTTATCCCTACAATTGTTTCGTCAGTGATCCCTTATCCCTAAAACCCCTAACAGGGCCTCTACATTTTAAGTCTGTTGTCGCCGAATGAAAAGCCAACTGTTTCCACTGCAGGTCTTCCGGTTCATTATAACCAAGACGACAATTATGCTAATTCTGGATAAATAATTTAGTTGGAACTTGACTCTAAGTTTTCGCCGAAATGTAGTCAGATGCGGTAATGAAACTACGACTGAACAACGCGGCCAGGGACTTCTATCTGGAAGTAACCGCATTGGTTATAAACTTTTGATGTTATAAACTACGGTAGACAGCAGTGAAATCCACTCATCGTGTGAATATAATTCCTTTTTTTTTTTAGGTTGTCAGATTCAAGCAATTACCTTGTTCATTAGAGGCAGAGCCCTAGATGGCGTTTTCTCAGCTTCCTCATCCAGAGTTGATAGCGGACCTCAAAAGTGTCGACTGAACGGAAATGGAGCATGGTTACCAAGCACCAAAGGAAATGCTAGCGACTTCTTACAAATTAACCTTGGTTATGAGTTCTACATTTGCGCCACAGCAACTCAAGGAAACCCAACTGCTCATCAATGGACAACAAAATACAAGATATATACATCGTTGGACAACATACACTGGACAACCTACAAAGAGAATGGGACAGAAAAGGTTTGTAATTAACTTTTTAGGGAAGATTTGCCATACTCTTTTAAACAAATTCTATGGGAAAATTCACCACCTGACGAGGGAATTCCACGTCAAATTTCACGCGAAAAACCACAGGTACCCCAAGCTAACGATGTAATTTGAGCTTCACGATCAGTTAACATTGTAAGGGTTTGTATGGGAATTTGCAAACGTCTGTAGGAGTCGAAAATAAAAGGACATGAATCGAACAAAAATGCCTTGCCCTGAATAGACCTCTTTACAGTTGTGTACCATTCTCGTCACCAGAGTCTCGGTTCGTCCCAAGGCTCTGAGAAACTCTATGTAGGAGAACATGCGCCGTAGGGTTATCACAGCCAAAATTTGGCTATTTAAACCTTACGGCGACTGCTCACTCCTCGTGCTAACATGAATGCACCAATTAGAGACGCTTGTGATTGTTCTTCACGAAAACCAATGAGAAGACACTTTGTTTCAGGGTTCCCCAGAGATCTTCTCTCCCTCAGTCAAGAGAAGAGCTCTTGAGTCGAGATTGAGTTGTGTGCTTAGTTACCTGGGCCCCGTTGTTCGAAAGACGATTAACTTTAATCCAGGATTAGCGTAAACTTTTGTTTCGTGTTTTCAACTTTTTGGTGAAAGTTGTTTTGCTTATTTTTGTGTTTCAAGATTGACTTCCTCTAATGTAAAGTTTTGCCGAATATCAGCGTTTAACAGCATTTGAGCATAGAATAATAAATTCCTTGGTTAATTGTTAAGCTCGGTATTAGCGTTAATCGGCTTTTGAACAACCGGGTACAGCCCTTTAAATGAAAGTGAGGCTGGTGTTGGCCTTGTTATGATACAGACCTCCCTCCTTTTCTCATGTTAATGATGTTTTTGTCATGCTAATTAGTAAGAATTTGCATGAGAAAAGCAGTGAGCTTTCTATCAAAACAAGGTCAACTCCAGCCTCACTTTCATTCATAGGCCAGGTAACTAAACACACAACTGTAAAATGGTCTATTGTCTCGTGTTCTGATAAATACACGTTTCCTGGGGCGGATCCAGGTTTTTACAAAATGGGGTCCAATTAAAGGTGCCGCCCAAGGCAGCGCGCCTGTTTGGGACCCCTGGGAAATTATGGAATTTTCAGTCCTCGGAAACGCGATTTCCGGCATTCTGAGACAAAGTCAGCGTGTTTTAATTTCTCGTTTTTTTAAAGTTAAAATTCCATATTTTTCCATTAAAGTATAACAGAGCTGCGCAAAATGATATAATGTTATTTGTCAACTGGGAGGTCTTTGTAGTGAAAAACTGTGACCGAGGTCCTGAAAATGCTGCGTGAGGCCACAGGCCGAGTGGAGCTTTCCAAGGCCGAGATCACAGTTTTTCGCCATACGGACAGACCCTTAGCTGGTAAATACCTTTTTTTCTTTTCTCTCTCTTTTCCTTTCTAAAGTCACTCTTTCCAGTGACTCGCACCGCGTTTGAAAGCGAATGCAGTACGCGACTTACAAACTGAACGTTTCAAAGAGAAGCATTTTTATTTGAATTCTATTTTCAGGCCTCTTGTCTACTAAAAATCTGTTTTGAAACATTTACTTTTGTATGTAAACGGAGTCGGTATCAAAAAATGGAAATTAAAGTCATTACACAAGGTTACACAACCAGGGCTAGGATTCCGCCCGGGTTGACGGGCAAGATAGAAAAATTCGGCCCGCTCCCAGGGCCAATCAGATTGCAGGATTCGCAGAATTCCGCCCGCTCGCGCATTGAGAAAAAAATATAAAAGGTTATGTACTTCGGATCAAATTTTCATTTATAAAACTATGATAAAAGTATGCTGCATTTAAACCTTTTTCAAACTTTGTGTTTCATCAAAGACGGGATCCATAAGAAGCATTCTTCGGGGTATCTTTCCGCAAAACGCTGAACTACAGCATCGTAGGTGACGGGCTTTTCGTAGTGACTAGCGTAGTGCAAACAATTCGCAGGAAACAGTTAATGTTAGGCAAAATGTCTGAATCACAGGCCTGGTGAAAAAAGAACCACATTCGCAGCGAACCAAAATATTCAAATACCGGTACTCATTTGTTTATTAATCAGATAACGTTTTAGCTACGTTGAACAGCAGCGAATTAGCCTTCTTATTTAAGATGTACTTGTATTTATTTTATATTTGTACAAGTTTATGACGCTAGGTGTTTTAATTTAGGGGGTTCGAT
>BLFO01003573.1:96354-103854 GCA_014634245.1 Montipora cactus
ACCCCCAGGTCTGCCCCAGCTGGTTTTCAGCAATCAGTCCGGAGTTTGTTGAGATCATAGTCATTAAAATGTAGAAGTGGGATATGACGAAGTTGCAGTGAAATGTCACCACGTAGTGAAATCTTAGTCCGTTCTGATTCACGGTCATAGACCGAATGCATAAATAGGGGCCTCACTAGCCTCGTTTGCATGGACAAAACGCAAAAGAAATGTTTCTTGAGAGTCACCTAGTGAGTCTAATTAGCACAGAAGCAAAAGAATACATTTTTGGCTGCCATTTCTGCATTCCGTTTATAAGGAGCAAGCTCCCAAGAAGGTGTTCCATGCACGGACTCCGACCTTTCACTACCGCACCGAAAAATACTAAGACCTATTAAAATGGTCTTCGATGACATTTTTATGATGAAGTCGTGTCTATTTGCCTAGACTTTCGAAAAGTCCTTCGTCTCATGTAGATGACCCGCAGAACGAAGGACTTTTCATACTTGATTGGCGCCAATTTTAGCGACCCAAACATCAGAGTAGTCCTCGTGGACCCCAGGGGATAAGCTCAGGGGATAGAATTGTCAATCAAAATTTGTCATACGCCGTGAAGCGTGACTTTCAACATAGCTACTAAGGCCACCGGATATTCCGAATTGCGCTACTATCAGGGAAAAAAATTCAAGAATATCTGTCTTGCAGAGATATGAAGGGGTAGTTTCTAAAGAAACTGTGGTGCTGCGTCGGTGGGGAAGTAGTATACAAAAATTTGGTTTTATCAACGGAGTTGATAATGTAAATTGGCCACCGTACAGAGATTCTAAAAGCTGACGTTTCGAGCGTTAGCCCTTCGTCAGAGCGAATCGAGGGATTATGGGTTACGTGTGGTTTTTATAGTAGAGTAGGAGCTACGCTATTGGTGGTAACATGGCAACGTGAAAAATAGGAATCAGCAAATCAGAGGAGATGTGCCAGTTCTTCGAAAAACGTGGCTATCCTGTCTCTGTGGTCAAAGCGGGCCATCATCGCGCCCAACAATTTGATCGACAGTCATCACTACAAACGTCACAAAAAGATAAGAATGACAGAATTCCATTCACCCTCACTTTCCATCCTCATAATCACGCAGTCAAAAGCATCATTCTTAGTAATTTTAAGTTACTCCAAAATGATCCCGAGACTGGTAGAATCTTTTCGCAACCTCCACTTATTTCATTCAAACGCGACAAAAACGTAGGCAACTTTTTAGTTAGAAGCGCGCTCAAAACTAACGAGCAACCCGGCACTTTCAAATGCGCGCGCTCACGATGCAAAACTTGTCTTTTCATTGTCAACACTAGCAAGATATCGGGACCTAAGCGATCTGTTAAGATCACCGATCGTTTCACATGTACCTCCGCAAATGTCATTTATTGCATAACCTGCACGTTATGCAATAAATTATACATTGGTGAGACAGGTAGACGACTAGGTGACCAATTCCGCGAACACCTTCGCGATGTTGAGAAGAATGACAAGGATGCATCCAAGCCAGTCGCTCGCCATTTTAATCTGCCTAACCACTCCAAAAAACACATGGCTATCTGCGGCCTTTCCCTACATCTAGGTACGACGGAAAGCCGCAAGAATCTGGAACAAAAATTCATCTTTCAAATCGGCACCCTTAATCCTCACGGTATTAACGAACGCTTTTCATTTAACTAATATATTCCTATTTTTTACGTTGCCATGTTACCACCAATAGCGTAGCTCCTACTCTACTATAAAAACCACACGTAACCCATAATCCCTCGATTCGCTCTGACGAGGGGCTAACGCTCGAAACGTCAGCTTTTAGAATCTCTGTACGGTGGCCAATTTACATTATCAACTCCGTTGATAAAACCAAATTTTTGCAGAGATATGTTTGTGTCTGCTCCAACGGGAGCTGGGAAAAGTCTGGCCTTTGAACTAGCCCCCTACGCTTTTGATCGTTTACTTGGAGAGGATTGCAATGCTATCGTCTTTGTAATTGTTCCACCTATTTTACTCATGAAAGATTTGGTCTCTAGTCTCAATTGTCGTAGCATTAGAGCGTCATATGTAGGAGACAACATATTTGAACAATTTGTGACACTGCACGAACATATAATTGTACATTAAAATTTTGACTATTCATTGACATATTAATGGTATACGGTATACAATTTAAAAAACTTGGTCTCGCTACTTTCGGGACTTACTAGCGGCCACAAAAAATTGACCGTAATTCGGGGGTCGTTACTATCGGAACTTTACGGTATTACTGTATGTTCTTCCTGAATCAACAGCTTCCGCTCCGTCACTCATGCAAGACATTAGGAAGCTTAAGCACGCGCGTTTTTGAGACACGGACGGCAACCGGAAGTGAGCTGTTTTCCCTTTCAACTTGTCTTTACACGACCACAAAATATCTTTTCTCCATTAGAGATGATTGGTACAAAAATGGACACCACTGTCCTGGCACGCGAAATGTTCTCTTCTGTTTGCCGTCCGCGTCTCAAAAACGCACCTGCTTAAACTCCCTATTTTCCAGGCGCCTTGTTCCTTAAAAACAAGCATTTTTGAACCCAAAAAGTCAGGTAAAAAAATAAGGAAAACAAATTAAACAATCTTTAAGTTTCCTTTATTGTAATTTGGACTGCCTTAGCTGGATGATGCCATCACCATTCTCAAATCTGTTTATCTACTGAGAATAGCAAGGTCAGATGCATTTTACAGTACACATTTTCTCAGAGTGAAATACTTGAGTGTGTAGATTATAGCAGAGCGTACCAGGAGTGAGTAGTTCTCGCGAATTGTTTCCAGATTCCGGATTCCGGATTTTAGTGCTCCCATTTACTTGTACTTTGTAGAGACTGACGCATTGCGGTCTTGCCAATAAATTAAGTTTTTGATCAGTTTATAATATTTATAGAAAACTGTTAAGAAAATATTTGGGATATTTAGAATTTTTTCACAATATTTAGGGGGAAACAGCGAGATATTTCGGAAAAATATCAGGACTTTCCGGAAACATATTTAGACGATTTTACGAGATATTTGTAGCTAGGCCTAGAGGAATGCGTGAATTGGAAAAATTTTTTTTTAGGCTAAAAATGTGTTTGGACATCAAGTAAGTAATGCTGCTGGCGAAAGGTGGACCCTTGAAAACTTCATCGTCGAGAAAAACAATGCGTTCAGACAACATTGAAGGGGCAAACGCACGCATACATTGACTTTACTCCTACAGGATAGTAATTTCAACATACAATATTGGTTTCTAAATGAGCCGTGTACATATCTAATCTTACATATATGTGTAGTTAAAAAAATGCTAAAATTCTCTTAAATAGTACTAATGTTAGCTACATGTATGTTGCAGAGTCTAAATTACTAAAACCAAAATTTGAGTATTTTATAATAGAAAATAATAATTATTGATAAGAATAAATATAATAAATAATAATAATAATAATAAAAAACAAATCTAACTATCGGGTTGATCGTTCCTCAAAAAACTCTTTAAAGCTAATCTCAAATGTCACTTTGAAGTGCATCCCATGCTGTTGCCCTCGACAAGCAAAAGATCTTTTTAACCAGTTTGTCTCAGGTTTGGGCAAGTGCATGTCAAACTTGCTGCTTCGGATGTCGGATGTTGTAGTTATGCATCCAAGGCTGTGCTCTAAGGAAAATTTCGGGGAGCCCTTTGGGCTCCCAAGCATTTCAGCTGGGATGCCCAGCCCTCCAAGTTGGTTGCCCGAATTAATTAATTCTTTATTTAATTAATTATGTTACATGTGAAATCATGTGGAACGGCCCTTGAACTGATTGTTTCGTACGAAGGAAAAACATTTTCTGAGAGGTTTCGTAAACTGTAACCATCAGGGTCCGGTTGTTCAAAAGCCGATTCACGCTAATCCCAGATTAAAATTTAACCAAGGAGTTTATTTGTCTACTCCCAAATGATGTTCAACGCTGATACTCAGCAGAACGTTACATTAGAAGAAGTCAATCGTGAAAAACAAAAATAGGCCAAAAAAAGTTACACCGAAAAGTTAAAAACATGGAACAAAAGTTTAGGCTAATCTTGGATTAAGTTTATCGGCTTTCGAACAACTGGGCCCAGCATATTAATTTTTTTAGCCGCCTTATCTGCTAGAAATACAATAAGCCAGAGTGCCCGGCCGGGCGACCGGGTAATTTTTCTCACTCGCCCGAACCCAAATGTTAGTCGCCTCAGGCGACCGGGCGCCGTTAGAGCCTCTCAGAGTCCCATATTCAATAGCCGTTTTGACCAATCGTGATGGCAAAAAGACTATTCCTCCGTGAAAGGCGGTCTAGCTCAGTTTGCCTAGGAATCGAAAAACGCCCTGAACAAAAAAGACGTTACATAAGAAGTCGCGCCAGTCTAGTTCACCTGGAAATCGAAGAAATGTATTTCAGCAATTTCAGCGATGTATAAAAATGTTATTCACTTTGGCCGGTAAGCGTAAAAATGCTCCGGTTTAGTGTTTTGAGGGCTCTTGAACCGACGACAACATGCCTCCAAAACAACAGTTAAATTAGGCGGCCAAAGACGGTGGAAGAACAAGAGAAAAAAGACTTGGATGACTGCATTGCAAAGGTTACCAGGAACGCAACAAGGTGGTCGTTTAAGGTTTTCTCTGAGTGGCAGATATCAAGGAACAACAAAGAAAGGAGTCATGAAATGCATAATTTATGTTAATAAACATGAGGCATTACATAATGCCACTCGTGGTATTATATAATTCTTCATTTTGCATTCCATTGTTCATCTATTTACCCCGCTATTTTGAAATCCCTGGGGCCACGTTGAAATCCCTCCCTAGGCTTTCAGGTTTGTTGGGTGAATTACCAGGTATAACAACTTACTCACGTGTCTTGAGAAATTCATCCGATTGGTCAAAACGACTATTGAATATGGATGAGTATTTTTAAAGCATACACAAGCCATTTTGGCTGTTAGCTTGGTACGATGTGCACTATATGATTATCCTATGACAGTCTAAATTCATCAGTGTGTACGCTGAGCAACTTTATGGTAGCTTTCCTTTCTGTAGGTTTATCGTATATGTTAAGGTGCGTTCGATTGACTGTATTCTGGAATAAGAATACATGGAATAGAATTAAGTAAGAAAGCCTTTGTTTTTACGGAGATTCACATCAAAATTGTCAAACAAGTGCTGAAATGCTATTTTAAACATATCTTTATTATTTTTGTTGCGTCAAAACGCCAGAAATGTTTTGTCTGGAACCAACTGTCATATAACTCGTTTTCGAGGCCTGTAGATGCCCTCTTACTTATGATCTTTTTCTTGTGGGGCACCTGTATATGGAATGTTCTTGTCCAATTTCTTCCAGAGCATGCCGAAATGTAGATTCATAATTTATCCCCTATCTCTTTTTTGTCAGTATATGATCGACCCCCACTGGAAATCTCGTTAATGATTGTCGTTTTAGAATTACGACCTAACGTACTGTTTATTAGTTTTCGAGTTTCTCTTACGTTGTTGCTATATTCTTGGATGTCGTAGTTGAAATGATTCTTACAATTATGATATTAAACTGGTTTCTGGTATTTCTCAGTATAATTTAGTCAGTCTAACTCATTCTTTGTTTTGACAAGTCTACGTAGCTAGTTGTTCTTTATTCGCGAGTAGATTTGATTGTTGAAGGAAAATTGTTCTTGAATTTACCAAAATGGTTGTCTTGATTTCGTTTACCCTTGTGGTCCACATCGAAAACATGTCGTCAGTGAAACATTTCCAGCGGTCAGGTTAGCGGGGGCGTTCTTTCAAACAGATGTTTTTCAACATGAAGCCTAAAAATGACTCTGAAGGCTTTGGCATTTTAGTCTCCATTGCAATGCGTGAGTCTGCGAGCTTCTGCTCATTTGGAGTTAGTAAAAGAACACCGCAATACAATGCATCTATCGTACGTTATATTTTGACGTTTTGAAAATACATTCGTGAGAGTTGTAAGTTCATTTAGTTTGGCTTTGACACTACAAAGTTCATTATTTCACGGCTTTGTCCGTCAGCTGGTACGTGTAGCTTTCTGTTTGGAGTTGATCTTGGAGGAAGATCTGCTGGTGGCTGAGTGGATTCTCTTTAAGTTGGTTTCTGTCGAACGTAATCAGCATCGGTCTTATTTCTTTTACCTATTTCTTTTTCTAAGGGGCCTCCTCAAGTTTTTTTTTCATCGTTTTGCTGAGGGAGAGGGAGGTAACACAAATGTGGATGGCATGATTTTAGAGTCCACTTAAGGATGGTGCCCGCAATTGTTATTACCCATATGTTTTGAACATTTCGAAATACTCGGGTTTCCCATAGGTGGTGCTTGCCAATACAGGGATATTTTTGCACGGTTTAAAACTATGCGGAGAAAGCATAACTCAGCAAGTGCTCTTGGTATGCAAAAAGAAAATTGGGGATAACCATCAATTGTTCGGAGCTTCAATTTGGAAAAGAACGCTATATACATTGCTTCGTATTTTAGAGCTTTTTACAAATATTGTTGATTAATTAACTTTGAAAAATGCGTGGCTACTCCCAATTTTCCTTTTGGATTTCAATAAAACTTGTAAAGATTTGCTATTCCCGCATATTCGTAAACCGGGAAAAAATACCTTTGACTGAAGTACCTTGTTACATGAAATTTCGTGATTAAAAAAAAAATCGCGAAATTTAAGTGACGCGAAAATTAAATGTCGCGAATTTTCGAAAATAACATGACGCGAAAATTACGTGACTCACATTATATCAATAACTAAAATAGCGTCTTAATTACACACGTTTATAACAATCATTTTGACCTATTCTGTGGTAATGTTCTGCTCCTCTTCATCACTACTGCTTTCCGTCCGTACTCCAGGTAGCTCTTCTTTTGTACAATCCTCAAACTGTCCATTTACTGGCTCCTTGAGTGTGTGTCACTCTAAAACGCGAAATTAAAGTGAGTCAAAATGCAAAATTTCGCAAAATCGCGAAATAAAGGTGTCGCGAAATATGCGAGCCTCAAAATCGCGAAATTAACGTGTCGCGAAAATTTCATGTAATAAGGTAGTGGGCACCGTCCTTAAAAAAGCGGCAGTTTCTGATACTGGGGCAGTTGACATTAAGCTTTTTAAAGTAAACATTACCACCGTGAATTTGTCTTACCAAACAGAGCCATCTGTCTTTAGCTTATATTCAGGCTACTGTCATCATCTGTATCCTCGTCACCGTCCATAATTGTCAGCATAAATTCAAATTTCTTTTGCAGGTCTTCCATGGAAATACTGGGCGAAACGACATTGTCAAGCATAATCTTGAGGAGGTTATCATAGCGAGCTTCGTCCGCTTTCAGCCAACTGACTTTTTTGGTCATAAGGCGTTGAGAGTTGAGCTCTATGGAGCACTTAAATCTCTAGGTAACTCATGAACTTATTTTCTATAAGTTTTGCAGATCCATCTGCATGTAATTATTTAAAAACACAAAATTAGAAAAGAAAAAATG
>BLFO01003573.1:108854-111354 GCA_014634245.1 Montipora cactus
TAAAAGATGACCAATCAGGAGTTTTGGTTAATTTATACAAAACTCAAACTTGAAGCGAGGACAAGATATTGTGCGTGGTCACGGTCAGGTTAGCATGAAGTATGACTGCACTGTTCTCGCTTTTCAAGTTTTTGGGGTTTCATAACCATCTACATGTATATGAACTATGAAAAAGCATTCCCTGCTAGTAGTGAGTCAAGTGACTAAACAGAGGAAACATTTTAAACCTCTTAGATTTGGGAGCTATGTAACCACCCATTGTCAGGTTACTCTCTAACCTGTAAACGAGGTTCGGCAATTGCTTTTGAGGCACCCAGACTTTGCGTATTGACTGATCACAACTGCCAGGGTTAGGGTGTTTTTTTTTTTTTTTGAAGATCAACTAAGCCTATAACTGATGTCTTACATTATCTTTAATAATGGCAGAAAGACAAGTTAAGAAGCGTGAAAAAACACAATGTGTTACTACCAAGAGTGTGAACGTTTACATCAATAACTTATCTGCCCTCAGGCTCTGGCAAATCTCTTTTCTTGACACTGAAAAATATTCTGTTTCAAAAGTACACTTTAAGCTGGCCAATTGCAAGAAGTACAACCTGATCTGTTTCACAACAGCTACTTCTCACAGTCTCAAGATACGTTCTTTCATCCATCACTTTCCAATTCACACAGGACCAGATTGCCAACACATACAAACAAGATAACTGTGCGACCTAATTAAAGCTTCGTATATTTTCCTAAAAGTTTCCAAGTCTAAATTATTTCTGTACATGTATAACACAACATAGTATCTATTTTTAGTAATGTTGAACAATGACTACCTGCATCAGTACCATAGACTAGAATCGGTTCTTATTAGTGCTTTAAATTATGTGACTTGATTATGACAGACCCTTCTGCAATTTTCTTCAAAGTTTCTTATCCCTGTAACACAAGTAATGTGACTTTATGAACAGGGATCACTTATTGTTCTTTTCTTCATTAATTTTAAGTTCCCTCAAAGGCTCCCACTGGATTTATGGTGACTGCAAGCACTTCTACAAGTGTCACAGCATCTTGGCAGCTACCACCAGCAGACTTCAGAAATGGAATCATTACAGGATTCAAATTGTTCTATAGACAAAAACGCCCTGACAACCAACCTAAACTTCTTAACATTTCCAATGCTTCCATTCGAGCAGAAACTGTCAGGGAGTTGATGAAATTTACAGAATATGAATTTCAGTTGTTGGCTTACACCTCGGTTGGCGATGGACCGAATAGTTCTGTTCAGTTTGTAAAAACAATGGAAGATGGTAAGTGGTGTCATTAATGATTTTTGTGCATTTTTCCTTCACTTAATGCCCCAACCCTTTAGTATCACAAATCTCATCCTTTTTTGCAGTGCAAAAAGGAATTTCATTTGACATGGCATCTGACAGGATGCGGCGATGCAGATCTGCATAATTCCCTAAAATCCACATCCTCCACATAATTACAATATTTTCCGCATAAAACTGAAAATATGCCTGATATTAGTGATAAAGCAGCTGCTTGCCACCCTCACAAACACAAAAGCCAAAGAGATTGACTATTTTGAATCGCTTATTTTCCTGAGCATTGAAGAAAACACGCCATTTCGTTCCCAAGATGAAAGTTCGTAGGCAGTTTCCACTCATTTTTCGGGAATGAGCCTGGACTCTAGCTAATAAACCGTTTTCGTAACATACCCTAGGCTCGAAATTTTTAAAAAAAGATACAAGGTATGAAAATTTAGCCGCAAGTTGTAGTAGCAAATTAAATTGCATCATTTGTAACTCTGGTAAAGTAGGGACAATCATTGCGATTAAGTTGTACAAAACAAAGAGGCCGCTGAAAATGGTGAATGATCGAGGGAATGGATCGTGGTTCAAACACATCACAATTTTGCTCCATATCTCCAAATTGAAACAAAATTCATGACAAGAAACAAAATATTTGTTATCGCTTTATTTCTTTTTGCAAAAGTTTCGGCAAAATTCCGATTGGTAACCCTTTTGATATAACGGTGAATGCTGGTCGCAATTTCGAGTCCTGATTTACCATAAGCATTTAAATACATTGGACGGGCCTTATTATTAGTTCTATAAATGTTTAAATTTCCGCATAATCCGGTGTAATTTCCGCATAATCAACGCATGTTTACGCATAATATGGTAAAAATTTTCCGCATAATCTTTAATTTTTTTCCGCATCCTATCAGAAGCCCTAATTTGATTATTATATCAATGTAGTGCTTATCCATAGTCAATCCATCGACGGGCAAATGGTTGTTTGGATGATTTGCCACTTGATTAGTGCTTTTAGAATTATTTTTTTTCAACTTCAGCACATAAATGTATATAGATTTGATGTTTTTAGTGTGCAACTATTTTCATTGCATAATTGTATCTCTTTCTTTTACCTCTTGACTTGGCTATGCTCCAGCTCCATCCAAGCCTCCCAGTGAATTTATGGTGACTGCGAGCTCTTCTACAAGTGT
>BLFO01003573.1:113854-116354 GCA_014634245.1 Montipora cactus
ACATGGTATATGCGGAACAGTTTTGAATTGGTTCAGATCGTATCTTTCAAACAGAACACAATTGGTTAGAATTCAGGAAGTTGATTCGTCTGATAAAATTCTGCTATATGGAGTCCCGCAAGGATCGGTACTAGGCCCTCTTCTCTTCACATTGTTCTTTGCGCCTTTGGAAGATGTGATTCATGCACACGAACTAGATGCAATGATGTGTGCGGATGACACACAACTTTATATTACTATTGGTTCATCTGATCAGCGCCCTATTGCCTTATCCAAGTTGGAGTTGTGCATTAATGACATAATGATCTCGTGCACTAGTAACGGCCTCACATGTAACCCGGATAAAACTGAAATTGTCTACTTTACAGAGTTTACATCTCGATTTCCCAATTAACAAGATATTCTGGTCATTAACATCAGTGGATGCACCATCTGGACCAAGAAAGTTGTGTTAGACTTGTGCACGCGTTTGTAACGTCTTAATTAGACTCGTGTAATGGTGTTCTCACAGCTAGGGCTGCCAGATAAAGGGATAAACAAATTACAGCACGTGCAAAATTATGGAAAGCCATAACTTACTTATGTGGTCATTCGTAATTTATAATGTGATGTGGTTTCATGATTATGTGATGTGGTTTTATGGTTATGTGATGGGGTTTCATGATTACATGTATGTGATGTGGTTTCACCATTATGTGATGTGGTTTCACCATTACATGATGTGGTTTTGTCATTAGGTGATGGAGGTTTCACCATTATGTGACGTGATTTCACTATTATGTGATGTGGTTTCATCGTATGTGATCCAGTTTCGTCATAATTTCATGTCTTCGTTGCGTGTTGTGGTTTGTTCGTTATGTGATACGGTTTTGTCGTAGGCTACGTCCAAATACCCGGTGTCGGGTACGGTTTTCAAAATACTAGGTACCTGGGAGTCTGAAATTCGCATATAATTTTTCCGAAATTTCTCAATGATTTCTTCAAAGAGGATAAGAAATTTGTTTACAAACCTCAAGCGATTCCAAAAATTGCCCTGGCTTTGAAATAGTAGCAGCTTTCGATCTTGGGGATACAGTGAAGTCGCATTGTCACGGATTCACTGTTGATTTCGAATATTCCTGACGCACTGAAGCAGCTCTCTAATAAGACTCTAATAATATCCTCGGAAAACATCAATGAAACTGCCCCGGAGCAATTGGTGTTTGTTCGGAAATACCAAGCGATTCGAAATAAAGGTCTTCCGATTTAGGAAACGAATTCTCCGAGCTGAAACAAAATTTAATCGATCACTGTAAATTCGTGACTCACAGGTACGGCTTTCAAAATACAAAGTACCAGGCAGACTGAAATTCGCCCTGTCTTTTTACGAAAATCTTCCATCTTTTGTGCTGAGAGTAATCAATATCCATGCAGGAATAAAGAGAGTCTGTAGTCTTACTGGATGTATTTGCAATCGAATAAATAGTTATTCTCAGTTTCAATAGCGCTTTTATCCCATCGGCCTCTTTATGTTGAACAACGTTGCGTGACAAGTGGACAGCATCCGGAAGTGGACTTTTTTGGGTTTCTAAAACAGTGGTTTTACCCAAATTTTTTGGGTAAATCTTCCCTACAAGAATGATGACATTAAGCCAAACAAATGTGGTTGTGTCAAGGTATATCATAATATGAAACGAGGTTGATGTAATCAGTGTAATATACACAGGCGTTTTATTGACTTTATCATGGCTTAAACCTCTCCTGTTTTGTATGGGAATTTTTTAGACTGCTGGGTTCCTAGAACTTTGAAAACCGTACCTGTGAGTCGAGAATTTACCGTGATGGATTTGTTTCGGCTCGGAGAATTCGTTCCCAAAGTTAAAAGGCCTTCATTTCGAATCGCTTGGTATTTCTGAAGAAGAATCAAATGCTCTGGGGCAGTTTCATTAATGTTTTCCGAGGATATTATAATTATAGAGCTGCCTCAGTGCGTCACGAATATGTGTCGACATCAACATCCATTGCGACTTCACTCTATCCCCAAGCTCAACAGCTGCTTCTATTTCAAAGCTAAGGCAATTTTTGGAATCGCTTGAGGTTTGTAAACAAATGTCTTATCCTTTTTGAAGAAATCAGTGAGAAATTTCGGGAAACTTATATGCGAATTTCAGACTCCCGGCTGCCGGGTATGTGGACGTAGCCTAGGACAAAACCGTATCACATGATGAACAAACCACAACACGCAACGAAGAAATGACATTATGACGAAACCGGATCACCTAACGATGAAACTACATGTACATCACATAAGAGTGAGACCACATCACATAATGATGAGACCACATCACATAATGACAAAACCACATCACGTAATGGTGAAACCACATCACATAATGGTGAAACGACATCACATAATGATGAAACGACATCACATAATGGTGAAACCACATCACATAATGGCAAAACCACATCACAAACCAACGCACAAACTTCGTTCCGCTGATAACAACTGCCAATTGCA
>BLFO01003573.1:119287-130619 GCA_014634245.1 Montipora cactus
TTTCACGAGATTACTCCGTAAAAATGAAATCCGTGTTGTCAACAAACCGTTCAAAACCCTTCAACAAGAATTCCCGTCTCCGAAGTTCAGACAACCATCACATCTCCAATCCAATGTTGTTTATAAAATCCCATGCAAAGACTGTCCATGGAGCTACATAGGAGAAACCGGAAGATGCTTTCAAACCCGAAAAAAGGAACACCAACGAAATTTAAAGAATTATGCAAAGGGCTCTAACGTTGCTAACCATGCGTGGCAAAACAACCACTCCATTGACTTCGAAAACGCTTGTGTTATTGACAAAGGAAATTACCGCGTTCGAAAAACACTAGAATCATGGCATACAGCAAAAACTTTCGACGTGGATAATAACTCTAAGCCGTTGCCTAGGCAATACTCCATTTAATTGTAATTAGTCCCTTTTTCACATTATTTTTCACTCCTCCTTCACACCTCTTTTTGTATTACACTTTTATAGAATTTTTCGCACCCCTTTTCGTATATATTCCGTCCACTCGCTTACAATTTTTTCATTCGTTAAAGGCTATAGACTGATAGCCGAGAGCTCATGATTGTTTTTTAACCGTTTTTTAACCAGAGAACGTTTTTACATTTTTAATATGTCTTATCCTGGTTACAGGTCTATTTTTACTAATAATAATAATAATAATAATAATAATAATAATCAAAAAGCAAACCTATTATGCATTGCAAAAACTGAAATCTGCTTTATCAGGGGTATATTCTCATTGGTCATTACCCATCTGTAACAGGATGTGTAAGTTGCGTTTTGGTCAATATTAACTTTACTGAAGTGGCAAGGACCATTTTAGGCTGCAATAAGCGCAACTTTTAGGACGACAGAGTGCCCAGAAAGTTGTATCGACTGAAAGTAGTAAATCCCAAAGAAAAAGTTACAAGTGAAACTCGTGTAGAAAAAAAAAAAAAAAAAGCAAGAGCAAAACGACAAATAAAACCAAAACGAAGACGTAAAGCGCTTACCATTTGCTGGGTTTCGGAGAGAGCGGGTGAAAAAATGAATATGCAGCATTCCTTTACATGGGATTTTAGAAAAAAATAAATTTACATAAAGTGATTTTGTATTTTTTTTTTTTTTAATCTATAAACAAAGAGCCACCACCGAGAAAACACAGGTGTTTGAAAGTGGGCGTTGATAATGTGATTAAAGAAATCCTAAAACCTATTAAATAAATGAAATGAAATGAAATAGATGTTTATTTTTACAATGACTGCAAAATTCTCGCGCGCTCATTAGCTAATTTTTATTGTCAATAACCGGACAGACACATGAATTTATAATTTATGCGATATTAAAGTGATATTGCTCGCTTGAGATTGAAGTTTCTCGCATTTTTGTCTCGCGTTCTTCTCGTGTTTTGACTTAATCTTGACCCCCCTGCCCTTTTGTTATTGTAAAAAAACAAACTGATGTCAGTTTTTCATGCATCTGTCCTGTTATTGATCGGCAATCGCCTCGTGGTTCCACAGCTACTTTGACAATGTTATGAGGAAATTCATGATCAACAACAGGACAGACGCATGGAAAACTGACATCAATTTGTTAATGGAAGTGCTGGTTGTAAACGACTGAGACAAGTGATCCTCGCACTTCAACCCACTGGAAAATTTAAGTATTGTCGCTTTTTGTGGAAAATTCTAATTACGGTGTTGTAGTTTTCTGCAAGTTTCAATGATAAAATGATAAATATAAAACTTGTTTTTTACTTGTTAATATGTGCATTCGTAATCAAAAGGTATCACTATGACCGGGAGATGTATGCAAATTAGGGCTCGCTTACAAGCCCTTTGGCAGATTCTGATGTTAGCAGATCGAAAACAGCAAAGAACGGCTGCGATTACTTTCAAATTTCTACATAATTACCCACTTTCAGGCCATGAAACTCAATCACGAAGACTTTTTTTTCCCGACCAGCAAGTCTTTCCAAATTTGGCAAAACGGATGTTGTTATATTAGCCAATTGCCTTACAGGTCACAGGTCACTGGTCACAGGTCATTGTTTTACCAATACAGACAGTATCCTAAACATTCACAAAAACTAACCTTAGGCCTAAAAACTCTTGTTTAGGCCTAATTAGGCCTAAGGTTAGCTTTTATGAATGTTTAGGATACTTTCTGTATTGGTAAAACAATGACCTGTAACCTGTGACCTGTGTTTTGTACCTGCCGGCTTGTGCATAACATCGGTGTGACCTTTTTGACAGCCCATTGAAAAACAATAGTAAAATATTCGCGGACACACCATCGAAGTCATGGATCATGGCCTGGCTCCTACGAGTCTCTTATAGCTCAGTGCTTGAGCATCCGAAATACTGTAGTCATCGGAAGGCTGTCGTAGGTTAAAAACCCGCAAAGGAGCTCTCGGATTCTTTCTGAGTATCACCGCGTTACCATCGGAAATATCCTCCCTTCATTTCAGTCACCGGGATTAACATTTGTCATCCACTTCATTTATATAGCAAGAAATCAATGCACGCTGCAGACAATTTCAGTCCTTGCAGTATAGAGGGACAGTTGTCATTGGAACCTACGATCATGGACAAATTCCTTTGGAGCACTCATTCCAGTACACATTTTTGGGACTTCACTGAGGCGCTCCCCCCCTCCCCTCCCCACCCAATCAATGTTGGGCATAAACTGGTCCACTCTCAGTCCTGCACACTGTTTTCACTTCATTTCCCTCAAGTAACATTGAATGGGGGGAAGGGGGTTGCAAAAGAGTCCAGAATATGCGATAAGTGAGTTGAAAGATAAAATGCTGAATTGTTCCGAACAATTTGTCCATGATTGTAGTTTAATGGCCTAGCTTCCACTAGTTTCCTATAGCTCAGTGGCAGAGCATCCAAACTAGTAATCGGAATGTTGTAGGTTCGACTCCTGCAAATGGGCACTCAGATTTTGTCAGAGTACCCCGAGTCAACATCGAAAAATAAATCTCTTCATTTCATTAACCTGGGGGTTAACATGAAACATCTCGTTCTGTACAATTGCAAAAATACTCCATTTCGACACTTCAGTGCAAGCAGCAAAGAGACTGAGATCATTGTCACATGAGCATAACTAGGCTAATATCTCAAAGACATTTATTTGCCCTGAAATGCTCATTTTTGGCGAGTAGGTCTTTTGGATGTTGTCCTTTCATAATAGAGTGTTTTCACTTGACGTCACGGCGGCCACATTGATGTCCCTAAACAAAGGAACAGCAGCCATGTTGGTGTCCCCAACTAATTCTCCGGGAATTGAGCTCTGTTGTGTCATACAAACGTTTTCCTTTGTTTCGGTAGAAAAACAAGGTTACTGTTCACGTGTGGGCGAAAACACTCTATACCCCGAAAAATCCCATAATTTCACAAATTTAGTTTTTTATGACATCACACTTTAGAACTCTGTGAGGTAATCAGAAGGTCCAAGGGTGGGTCTAAGCTGCAGGGTATCATTAGGAAAGATGTAGGGTTGTTCAAATGATGATCTGTGACCCAAATCTCATTTAAGCCTCAATGGATTGGTCTCGCGTAGTCTCAGAGTTGCATAAACAAAACAAAAAGATAGCAAGAAAGGCTGTTGTGAAAGCTCTATTTTGTTTATGGTCCAAAGGTAAAGCACTCGTAGCCAACTATTAGAGATAAGCCCCATTCCTTCTGCGACCAAAAATAAAATTTATTGTGACGTTGCGTGAATCCCATAACTTACTGAAACGTCGTTCCACATCTGGATACCTGTAATTGATGTTGTTCCTTTGGGTTGTTTTTTTTTAGGACAGCAAAGGATATTAAACCACTGAATTCCTGCGAAATTCCTCCGGAGAGAATAGAATTATTGGAAGAGGTGGGTCAAGGAGCATTTGGGAAGGTGCACAAAGCCAAATTGATTGACGGATTGGAGTTCTTTAACAAGAATACCAAAGACGCGTGTGAGAAAAATTTCAAGTACAAGATCGTTGCTGTTAAAGAATTACATGGTGGGTATATGAAAGTGTCTATTCCTTGTATGGATCACACACCGAAGTAATTACCTTGCATTTGTATCCCGGGAGTCAATTAAGGTAAATAAGTACGCAATGCAAGCATCAACTATTTAGCTTCGACTTCAACTGCATTGTATTATTATTTTGGATGTTTGTTCTAGCGAACTACCCAGCAATCGTTGAATACCTCTTCATAGAGTTTGTTGGCTGTTTGGGTATGGCTAGCCTTTACATCGAATAGGGCTTTGCAGTCTGTAAAAATTTTAGTCATCTACATGTAGTCAGGTGTTAAATATTTATGCCTTGGACATTGCGATAAAGTAGCTTTTCGCTTTGCACGACACACACGTCTCATTCAGAAGCATGATGTCATTAATGGTACTTCGTAATGTGTTAAAAGCAGTTCCCTTAGGCCTAAGAACTTTAATTCACGTATCGCTCTTTGGTTGGGGTCTTGGATGACGTCATGGTAAGAGGGTCAGTTTGTGACTCCTATACCAAGTAACGTGAATCTCATTATATAGCAGTATGTCGATGAGTGTGATTGCACTTATGTCATGACACTGCATGTAGCAGCAAGCGACTCTCAAGGGTGAACCGGTTTAGGACGATTAAAGGACTACTTTACGGGCTTGACTTCGAAATATAGTGTTGTTGATGTAGGGATAAGGGACACTTGATTCATTCCCTTGACTCAATGAGCTGTAAACTCAAGTGAAGCTTAATAATCCTCGCAGTTATGAACGCAATTTTTGCAATTGTAGTTGAAGTCCTGGATTTTCAGGCTTCTTTACGCAATTGCAAAAATTGCGTTCATAACTGCGAGGATCATAGCTTCGCTTGATTTCATATCCGCAGTTCATGATCCATTTCATATATAATTTCATCGTTAAGCTGTAAACTGAAATTTTGTTTAGCAATTATTCCGCGAGCGCACATCAAATATGAGATTGTAAATAGCTAACGAGGCGCGTAGTGCCAAGTCGGCGATAACCAGTCTCATATCCAACAAGTGCGAATGGAATAATTGTGTTATTAAATTTTCATTACATTCTGAACGCTTGGACATTTGGAAATTAAGGCCAATTAGCTTCCAATTAGGTCATACAGTATATGAGCTGATAACCGAGATTGAGTGAACCAATCACAAAGCTAGAAACACAATATCCGAGGTCAAAGATTTAATAATAAAATATAACCAGGTATAAGATACTGAATTACTTCGGAAATATTCTGTCTGAGTATAAATTAAAGCTCCTTGTGGTAATAACATATTACTGAAAGAAAAACTAACAATACCTCGATTACTTGGCAATTTAAGACGATATCACACCAACTGTAAAGACCATGAGGACAGTAAACTTAGACTTAAAAGAATCAGACTTGACAACTCCTAAAGTTTGTAAAAATAAAATTAATTACTGAGAAACTATTTATACAAAACTCATGCAACAATAATTAAGGAAATGTCAAGGATTTAAACTAATTACTCGCATATCAGTCCTTTGCAAGCTTCTGAGTGACAGCTACATCTTGAAATGTAGCTTCTGATTTGTATCTCACGGAGGCACGGAAAGTACTGGCATCAAAGAATCCACATGCTGGTTTTTGTGTTCAAGGTACGAAAACTCAACTCCTAATCAATGTTTGGTCTTCTGTGCTTTTTTGGGTATCCTGTGCAATTAATAAGCGAGTAGTTTTTGAGATTGCATTTGTGTCGACACACATTTGCCGCTTTGAGGCGCTTGCTTACCTTCTGCCTCACTTAGACGCGCTAACCCACGTGGTGATTCGTTTGTCTTCGGCGTTCATCAGCAGGGGAATCAATCTCGTTTTGCCCACCCAGGCGCCCAAGGTGGTATCGGTATTGCTTAAACGGGCGCGCAAGTGTTATTGATAAGATAAGATAAGATAGTTTGAAACGTTTGCTGAGGTCTGATATTCTGTTTTCGAAAAGTTTTCATCTTTTAAAAGTTTTAAAGTTTGCTGAATCTTCGTAAAGCGTACATGTCAGTTTAATTCTCAAGCTTAACACTGAAAATTTTATTTAGTTCTAAAAATCTTTCTGTATTCATCAGCAATCATCATTTCAAATTTCAGAGAAATGGGTCCGGCTGCGAATATTTTACGATTTTTTTTTCAATGTTCTCTCAAAAGGGCAAGTTGATGTTATGCATAATCGGGCAAGTTTGGGCAATCAAGATACGTGTGTGACGCGTCACAAATATGTTTTCACAAAATGTTCCCAAATCGTCAAGTATTACCACAGAAGACAAGAACATCATTCTAAAAGCTTATTCTACGCAAAAAGTAGGTTCTGGAGGTAATTTTGAGAGTGGAAATCAAGTTTACGGCCGACGGTAAATACAAGCACATTGTTGAGGCCGCATGGAATATTTAATTACGTTTACACAACAAAAAGATGCTAACCCCACTTTGACTATATGAAAATCCTTTACTATTGCCATAAAATGTATCCAGATATCTTCACTAGGCTCTTACGAATTAAGCTCTCTATGTAATTTTTTTCCGTAAGATTCACTGGATTTCATTCCTTTCGGTGCCGGCCATTTCTGTCTCGCTCGATGGCGATTTTCGGCATATCACAGTATGATGTCATTTCAAGAATCCTTTGTTTATTTCAACCGATCCCTATAAAAACTGGCCAGTGATTGTCTAATTTCATAAACATCCGATGTGCCAAAATTGTAAGGAAATGGAAGTAACGCAATTTCTCAACAATCTTACCCTGAACGGCTGCAATTTTGCGGCCGCGGTGGAGGGGGGTGTGGGAAATGGATTCAAAAGGAAATTCAGTTTAAATTGATGATTGGATGCTCTTAAAAATGACCAAGAAAATTATCCAAAGAAATGTTTTTGAACAAAATGAGGACCCGGATTTTAAAGCGCTGATTGGCCTTCGAACGACTGAGCCCTGTAGAACATCTATTGCACCAGTAAGGGCCTGTTTACATGGAGATAGGGTGACCCTTCTAGAAGGGGCACCCTCTTAGAAGGGTAAACCTTGCCTATTGTATTTTCCGCTTCGGTTTACATGAGAGGTAGGGTCACCCTAGGGGTAGGGCCACCCTCTCTGCTTGGTAGGGTAACCCTAGGAGGGCCAACATTTTGTCACGTGAAAACTTGAGGTAGGGTCACCCTTCCAGCAGGGTCAACTTTGTGGGATCGGATTACTGTCAGATTGCAGCGAAAGTCTGTAATGAGGGTCACCCTTTCTCCATGTAAACAGGCCCTAAAACAAACTTGCCTGACGCACTCTACAAGCACTTGGAGAGAACCATACGATATCACTAGCCTTCACAACCTTTTCTCTGTACGCAACCCTTACTTTCAAATATGCAAAAAATATTTATCTATCGCAGGAACCATCCATCCTTCCCCCTCAACTGCTACCTGTACGCCTACAAACATATCGAACTCACTCTCCTAAGCTCCGACTACCCCTAGTTCTAAAAACTAAAACTCCATTGGTTTTTGTTTTCAGTAGGACAAGTTTGACTAGTTAAAGTTACGGTACAAGTTTGACTAGTTAAAGTCGGAAAAGTCCGGAAGTACAGTGAAAACAGCTCGTCTTAAGTTTAGCGGGTTAAAAATGCAAGCTGTTTTCTTAAGCAAAAACCAGGGATTGTCTCGCCTTTATGACCGGAAATTCCCTCAAAGAGTTATACTATTTCGAGAGATGGTATATAACTCATCCTCATAAATGCCACAACCAATTACATTGCCCGTAGTGACAGAAAAACGGAAATACTGGGTTGTGCTTTACCGCATAGACTGAAACACTAAGCAACCTACTTGGAAACTGATTTGTTCAACATTATTTCATAACTTTTTTTTTCAAGAAAACGCCACTGAAGAGGAGAAATTAGAATTTCTGAATGAGATTGATCTCATGAAGGTACTGAGGAAGAGTCCAAACGTGCTGAGTTTTATAGGCTGTTGGACAGAGGCCACTCCACAGAAGACGCCTCTTCGTCTGATTATGGAGTATGTTCCCCATGGAGACTTGCTTCACTGGTTGAGAGCAAAAAGAAGTCAGGTAATTATGTTAGCCAAACATCATTAGTAAGCCAATTCCTATAGATGCATTAAGTATTAAGGGGAAAACAAAGAATATTACAACATTTGGATAGGAAAATTCAAAGGAATGTTTTGTCCTAAGGCGAGCTTCACTGGCATCTTAAAACTAAAATCATCTGGCCCCAGTTGTTCCAAGGGTGGATAGCGCTGTCCACTGGATAACTCAGTCGGTTTTGCTAGTGTTTATCCGCTGGATATTGCTTTATCCGGTGGATGGCGCTATCCACCCTTGGAACAATCGAGGCCTGGGTGTTAGCCAAAACAAATTCTATGGTTGTGACGTTTTGAGTCAATGAGGACCACAAACCGTTATTAATGATAATACTTACAATTGCTTACTTGTATACACAGATTAGAGGCTCTACCTTGGGAGCTGCCCTTATTACTGAAAGCAAAAAACAGTACGCAGGAACAAAAGAATGCAACACAGCCACAGTAGACCAGGTAATTGCTTCCTAATTTTGATATGATGTTAAATCCAGGATACAGACCTGATAGATCTTTATTTTCATACCTTTGTGCCAATTTTATTTTTATTTTTAAGTGGAGCAACATGAACTGCCTAAAGCCTACAGTAAACAGTATAGGATTGAGAAAGGGGTGAATTTTTACCGTCGGTAGAAGCAACTGAGAAGACTCCACAAAGTTCAAAAGTTATCCATTGTGTTCATAAAAAAAATTGAATTTCTGTTAATCTACACAGAATTATCATTAGAATGTACTGGAAATGAAGTGAAAGCGTTGTTTAAGTACTTTTGTGCATGTCTTCTCTTTCCCTGTATTTGCCACCTTGAACAGTGCCGGGTGTTGCGAGACACTGGAAACAATCTTGTTACCAGGTCTGTTTGATGCTCAGAGCACGAACTTACCGCATCAATAGAACCTTCACCCGGATGAATTTATTCTTAGCTGCATCCCTGGTGATTATGGTTTACAGATAAATTTAAATAAGGTTTTACAGTTAATTGAACGTTTAAAAAACTGTTAAGCCGCTGTTACACCTTGAAACTATTCGCAGAAACTTGTGGATAACGGCGCTGCGAAACACGTTTCAGGAGACATTCGTGACACTTTTTTGAACTTCTGTTGCGAGACAAGTTTCACGAAAAGTAGAACCGCTTTCCACTTCTCTAACGGTCACGGCAATCGCGGTGGTGATAAAAACAGGAGTTTCACTGTGTACCACCACTTCGAAACTGGTTTCGCTTGGTCTTGTTACGCTACCTGCGTAAGCCAATCAGAAACCGGCTAAGGCCATGTAAACAACATTTCGAGACCAGTTTCAACGTTCCTGAACGAGCTTCGACCTTTTATGTTACACGGTGCAACGCCTGCTAAAACTTTTTTGCAGCGCCGTTGCACACAAGTCTCAGCTAAAAGTTTCAATGTGTAACAGGTGCTTTATGCTGCCGTTGATAATTTTGAAGTGATCATGTAATCTGTTGTTTCTCTTACTAGAAGGGCCTGGCATTTAGAGTTTTAGAGTTCTAGAAGGCAGAGTAGAGTGTTAACACAAATTGATTTGACTGTAAAAAAAAAAAAAGGTAGCCCAAATAAGGTAATTAACTTGAAGGCTGAGGCTTAAATCAATGTTTGCATGTTAACTCAACTGCAATGAATCTTTTGTTAATTTAACAGAATAAATTTCTCACTTAGGGTGGTGAAGCAGATGGGATTAAAACAGATGTGTTGTATGAAAACAGCTGCATTTCCGCATGTGCCTCAGAACATGAGGAAATCATCGCTTCTGGCAACATTGATTCTGCATCACCCTTGATGTGCTTCCCCTCTACATCGGCAGAAGATCACAAAGAAACAATCACAAGCAGCAATGAATGTGTGATACCCATGATTGCCATTAGCTGCCCTACTACACCTGGGGAAGGACAGAAAAGGGCCCTCCCTTCTGGCAACGATGAATGCACACTACCCTTTTTAAGCCTCCCTTCAGTAAGTGGAGAAGAATATGATGAAACCATCGCTTCTGGAAACATTGATTCTGCATCACCCTTGATGTGCTTCCCCTCTACATCTGCAGAAGATCACAAAGAAACAATCACCTCTAGCAGCAATGAATGTGTGATACCCATGATTGCCATTAGCTGCCCTACCACATCTGGGGAAGGACAGAAAAAAGCCCTCCCTTCTGGCAACGATGAATGCACAATACCCTTTTTAAGCCTTCCTTCAATAAGTAGAGAAGAATATGATGAGACCATTGCTTCTGGCAACAGTAAAAGCACAATACCATTGTCCAGCACTCCTCCGGCTTCTGCACGAGACGATGAAGGAGACCTCATCGGTGATATCAATGATGAAAGTGGGATTCCTTTGCTCAACTGCTCTTCAACATATCCAGCAGGAAATGAAGGAACTGACATCGCTGATGGCAGCAATGCGATACCTTTGGTGAGAGTTTCGTCATCCGCGTCAAACCAGGAAGATGTTCCCACCAAAACTATGGGCGATGAATGTGATGAGGATTGCGAGTCATTTGCTCCACTTGATCTTATAAAACTTGCCTGGCAGATTGCATGTGGCATGGTAAGCTAATAATGATTGGAATGACATAAATCAATTTTCGCAAACCATCTGGTTGTAGTCGCTATAATTGCTCAGCTAGCTTCAGGGTCGAGCCATAGCAGCAATAAGATCTCTCTTTGTTACTGGGAATCACGATTACCTAAACTCTATCCAAGTCAGTGTTATAATATTGTTGTTCGCAGCATTAAGTGAAATCTTTGCATTTCTTAAAAGGTGGTTGATTGGTCTTCTGAGCTTTGTAATGCCTGGCTTAGCATATCAGTACATGTTGTTGCTCCCAGTTTCTTCATGGTGTTCGGTTAGTATCATACTGATGAGATTTTTAGTGGAGTGGAAGTATTGAACTCCTATCCTTGTATAAACAAATTCTTTCGTTTAAAACGTGCTAATACCTAACGCTAAGTAAGTCTATTTGAAGAAATCAATTATGTTAGGAGTCACTTTCACTGGATGTACAATTGGCGTGATATGATCAAGGAGCCCCTTTGGCCCGACGGTTTCTTGAAATTCTCCAGTTCCAAAGCCACTAGCCAGGACTTTGCATCTCAAATCCATAGGAATACCCATGGTTATTCTTTTTGGTTTACAGACCTATCTTTCCCAGAAGGGCCTAGTCCACAGGGACTTAGCAGCAAGGAACATTCTCGTGGGTCATGGTAAGAGAGTCAAGATTGCTGACTTTG
>BLFO01003573.1:132312-159812 GCA_014634245.1 Montipora cactus
GTGCGTACAAACGCTTATTGGCCTTTTTGACTATGTGCTCTATGTGAACATTCCATGAAAGATCTTCAGAGATATAGACACCCAAGAGCTTATAGGTCAAAACCCTTTCAATGACAGAGCCCCCAACAGTAAGGGGGGCAGGGGGGAATGGGCTATACTGCATTTCATTTCCTATTTTCCCATCCCCATAATGCAATACGTCTTGTGGGGTTCTTTACATAAAAACAATACAAGTTATTTACTGTTGGGCCTGTATCATGCTTCAGTGAATTGGATATCCATTGTTTAACCGCCCCCCTTCCCCCCCAAGAAATGAACTGTATTATGGGATTTTTGAAAAAAGCAAATTTCATAGATTGTATTCAATGTTGGAGATAACTTGTCATCTTTGGTATTGTATTAATTAAATTTCACTTCTAATTCCAAACTACACACCAGCAGCAAAATGAACACTATTTAGTTTTGCTGATCCATTTGTTTTACTTGCAGTTGGTCCTATGGCGTGGTCCTGTGGGAAATCGCAACTCTTGGTCAGTGATAAGAATTATTTATACAATTTTAATTAATATATTTTTACCATACTTTTAGTCGTTTGCTGATAATGAGACTCGAATGCAAGAACATGTGTTTTGTGAAACTACAGTTATTCAAAAGTGTGTGTATCATCTCTTCGATATTACGATAACCTGGCCCTGGCCTGGCCCGGATAACTTTATCCAATTGATAAGCCTCCATCATTTTTTTTTTATAAAATATACTCCACATTGCACAATTAAACGTTGGCCACTTGACTGGCTGACTGACTTGCCAATGACCCACTTACCATCTGACCTGTTGAACGAACGAGCAAACAAAGGAACGATTTTCTTATTTATTTTTTTGCACTTTAAAAGCCCATTACATAAATTGTTAGTGACAGAGTGGCTGAAACAGTATGCTTATTAAATTGAAGCAACAATTAGACTATTGCACAAGACCGTGTTATTAAAGCTTGTCTCAGTGCTGTTTTTAGCTTTATATATAAATTTAAATTGGTTGCCTTACTTTGACAGAGTAGGTACAGGCTTTTGCTAACAGGTGATCTTAAATATATGAATACAAACCATGATTACGTTTATTTTGGAGACTAGACGTTGGGTTGTGAGTCATAAAATTTACACACAACCCGCGAAAAGTTCCCATTTCTTCGTTTCCCCGCCATTTACTATGTCATATCTTGATTCAGGTAAAGGAATGTGTTAAATTAGAGTACTTTTGTTCTAAATTAGATGGCCATATAGGATATCACACCACATATCAAGTCTTATTCGAGCCACTTACGGAAACTAGAAATGAACCGATGATCAGTAATAGTAGTACGACTGAGTGGAGTACAATTAAGGGAGTAATCGTGCAAATGATTTCAAAATTGGCCGAACGCGCAGCGCGAGGCCGATATAATTTAGGAAGTAATTGTGGAAATGGTTTCAAAATCAGCCGAACTCGCAGCACGAGGCTGATTAGAAATTACGAGTAATAGGTACGATTCGTTTTACTGTCCTGCTACTGTCCTGGTATGCGAAAGTTCACTTTGGTTTTCAGTCCTTGGCTTTAAATCGTTGCATCCTTAAGCTCCCTATTCACGAAGTTAGGGAGAATGACCAAGAAAGATGAACTGGCGTTTCTAGTGCGTCTTGAAAGAAAAAGTGCATTTTCTGTTCACCGCTTGCTAGTTGGCACTTGTCTGTATAAAATGAAAAGAAAAATGAAAGTCTATGAGTTTTGTACTCTTGGTTCTCCGCCTTGCGAAACAATAGGCAGAAGTCCAATTTATATTATCACTATTGTCAGTCTACATTCCATGAACCCAAGTCACCTCTCTTGTCTAGTGTCCAGGGTTTAAATTTTTCTCAGATTCTCTGTACACAAGTGTTCTTACTTAACTGGTATTTTTTCTTTAAAGTTCAAGAAAGCAGGCTTGAATTTTAGTACGTTTTCGGCTATGTAAAGTTCCTTCTAGGAAAAAAAAACCGGTTGTTACTGATTATGCTGCCGATCCATGCATCTAGGCCCGGAATTTTGTTTAAGTCTTGCACTAATTCGAGTGCTGAGGACAGGGATTTTACTAAAGCAATTAAAATCAATGTAGCATCATCCGCAAACTGGGTTATATTTACTTCGTGATTATCTGTGTAGACACTTCTTATGGTTGCGTTGTTTCCAGTTGCTTTGGCCATTACATGTACCTCCACGTAAAGGATAAAAGAGATGCGTTGACAGAAAACAGCCCTTTCTTACACCTCAAACATTGAATGAAAAAGCCTGGACAGGCTGACTGACAGATGGATGGACTCGTGCACTGACTGGTTCGATGAGTAAATGAACTAAGAAGAGTGAAACGTCTAGCCAACTGACTGTTTGTCCAACTGCCTATCTGCCTGATCTACCGACCCACTCTGACTGACTAAATGAATGCGTTATCAAAGGAGCTGGCTGGTTAACTACAACTGTAACCGACTTGATGAGTTACTCAAAGGCTAACTGGCTGACCGGCTAACATTGACTAACAGGCTGACTGACTGACTGAATGACTGAGTAAACAAATGAGGGAATGAACCAAATCTGGCCATCCAACTAGTAAAGCAACTATCCAAAGGACTGAGCGGTTGACACAGAGACTGAGTGTTTAACCAATAGATTAATTAATTGAATAACTGACTGACACGCTGAATGAGCAAGGAAAGAAATGAAGGAATTTAGTGTGATGAATGAGCAGACTCACAGAAATTAGATCACGCAAACGAACGGGGAAACATACTCAGGTTTTTTTTTGTGTGTTTTGTTTTGTTTTGTTTTGTTTTGTTTGGGAGAGGGGGTGGGGTGAGGAGAGGTTAAACGTCTGTAAGATAGTCCAACGCCAAGGTTTATACTTGACCAATCCGCCAATTTTTCTCAGTTCATGATAAAAATAGGCTGAACGATCTCGATTTTCCGAAGTTTGTGTAAACTTGTTTATTGTGAGGTTCAAATGTTTATGAAATCGGGGTTTTCTTTAGTAAAACACCTCGCTTTCTTTAAATGGTTTATGGTGTGCCTCAAGACATGTTTTGTGAATAATTTACAGGGGGCTCACCTTACGCTCTGAAGAAACACAAAGAGGTCTTGGAGAGCTTGAAGAGTGGTTACAGACTGGAAAAACCTGACATTTGCACAGACCGTGTGTAAGTTCTCCCTAAGTAACTATAGACAGGAAACATCATATGAAACCATTTTGAGAAAGGTGTGGTACATACGATCGAAGGAGGAATTTTTGAATTTCATAGTGTGTGTGAGTTGTTTGATCTGTTTTGATGCCTCTTTGCATCCGTCTTCCTGAAACACAAAATGCTTGATGATAACTACTAGGCTAACTACCAGGTAACACAGTTGAAATTTGTTGCGACTTCATTAGAATGTGAGTTTGAAAGAAAGACCTCCTGTCGTATCTGGTCTCGCAGCACTCAAAGATGTACAAAGCCACTGGCTTTGCCTTAGTTTCCATTTCCTCCGACTCACACTTCCTGAAACGACACAAGAATTGACTGGAGCTACAGTTACATGGATTTCAGAAACCGCCTTTAGGTATTTTACTAGTTTACCTACATTGTAGAAATGCTGCCGAGGGGAAGGGAGATAGTCAAGTAGGCTTGCAGTAATTTAACGACGGTTCGCTGGCAAAGCTGCGATGACGTTTATCACGGATAAACTACAAGACTAAAAAACAGAGCAGTTTTACAGGTTAAGTTACCTCGAATTGAGAAAGTAGCTGCAAGCTTCTGTTGTAATTATAATCTTCTGTGTAACGAGCAATTTACTCACATTTATTAGGCCGGACTAAGGAACGAAGACTCTGGGACGTGCATCTTGAAGGCCCAGTTTCACCCATTCGGCATTGCGCCCGTTTGTTATTGTTTTCAAATGACGAAATGATTCCTCATTGGCTCTTTACTTATCGCCGGTTTCCTCTGTTTCTTGTCGATTCGAAGCGCGCCAATTTAAGATTGTCTTTTTCACTTTCTTTGGCTAATAACTTGTATTGAAAAGTTTACCGCATCCGTGGTTCATGGACAGCTTTCTACAAGACGCCGCAAACACACCTGTAAATTTTTACGGGTCAGCACTGGACTCTAACGAAGAGGACAACGAGGAAGAAGGATTAGACGTAACTACAGAGGTGAGACATTTCAAATGGCAATTTGCACGCGGCCGCGTTACTGAATTTATATTTCGTTACAACACCTGAATTGTTTCTTTCTTTTACAGGGAATAGAAAATGAAAGACTCAACTGTATTTGTTCAGGGCAATGTGCACGGAAGAGAGGAAGAGGAGAGTGTCCGTGCAAAGCAGCCGACCTCAGTTGTGCCGACGCTTGTAAATAATTGTGTCAAGTCCAAGTGCAAAAATCAGGTATGATAACACCGTATGATACAGAAGCTTACAAATGAATGTTCTATCACAATAATTTAACCATTCTTCTAGCGTTTATTTATATATTTTTTCGTCTACGGATTTGGTATCAACAGTAGCAGTCACACAAAGAAGCCAGAAAGAAGCCAGGAAAATATATAAATTCCTGATGGTGCCGAGCGGTGGGACGTTCCATTCACGATCTGACCCCGGGGTATGGACGAGTAGGTTCTTACTGGTCGGATTTTTGTCGGAACCCTTTGAAAAAACCTTTCCTACCCCTTCACTTTTTGTCGGTGCCTTTGAAAAAGATTCCTACCAGTCGAATTCTGATTGACCTCATCCATAGGGGGGTGGGGGTGTCAACATCCATCGGCATTGCTGATGCTCAAATATGTAATGCTGGCATCTAGCCGTAAATCTCAAGCTTGTATAGGTTATCTTTATTCGAAAATTATCTTTATTTTGTGAAGTTTCTTGCTAGGAATTCATTCAATCCCTGGATAACCCTACAAAGAATGACTTGAAGTTAAATCATTGAGTATGGGCAGGGGCAGTTTGGACTTCGCTAAAAAGCTAGTTGCAGACAACCTACCCGAAGAGCCTGCACCTCCAAAATACCTACCTGTACCATGGTGCCAGTGTCAGGTTTGTGTGCCAATGGAAACAGAGGAAGAAAATGTCTGTTGCAAGAAACGGCAGTGCATCACTTCTTATTGAACATTTCATAACATTTGCTTGGACAGAGACATTCTTGAAGTGTGCATGAAGGCACGGTGTGATATCAGAGCTGATGAATTCCATTTTTCCATGGAAAGCTTACGCAAAGCAGCCTATCGTCAGTTCTCTCTCTGGAAATATAGGAAATTGGGTAGAGGGAACAAGACGAGTCCTACGTGCTTGTGCAGTAAGGATGATTAGACAAGCATTGCCTTCTCCTGGTGGGAGATACATGGGATTTCGAAATAATTGACATGTGAACATCTGTCACTCATGCTTAGTGCATATTATAAGCCTGATCAGAAACACATATTCCCTCCCATGCCCATTTTTACCTTGGCCTGGATCATGTTATTGGGTTGTCTGGCCAATCACTACTGATAGTCATAAGCAGAAAATGAACTTTATCAAGACGTATTTATTCTGTTACCTGCTATTTCTATACATTTAAAGAAACCAACTTATTAACTGCATATAACAAGTACTGAATTTACATAAAACTTTGTTGAAAAATGATGTAATTCAAAACTATTGCTTGCTTTTCTTCGTCATTATTATAAATTTATCTTTATCATTATTTATAAATTCATTCCATCAGCTTGCTGTAGATGTCTGTTATGAAAAGTGGGACTATTTCCCTGCTGATGCATCTACTAGGACGTAACATAGATATGAAACATTGTTTTGTTCAAACCTTTCCATGTAACAGGGAAAGCCCTTAGTCCATTTGTACTTCAGTCTGTAAATGTTAATAAATACATGGACATTTTAGAAACAGTTTCTGATGCAGAAAGATGTAGCATGCTGTTCCAATGCTCATTTTAGCTTCTTTTCAAAACAAAAAGGTCCTTTCATCAACTCTTCAGTTGGCGGGGGCTCCTTCATGCCAATAGTGTGGGCAATTTGCTTTGGGTAAGATTCATTCATTCTATCGGAAGGCAATGTGAAACTTCCCTCATACATGGAGCGCCTACGCAGCATTTTTGCTACAGGTAAGGGGAAGTAACTGAAAGATTTTTCTTCTTTCACAATTTCGGCATGAAATTTTTGAAACCTTTTTGACTATTTTCTATGGCCTTGTTCTTTTCGCGCTTTAGTAAGTTTTGATTTTCTTGACAAGTGCATGTTGTGGTTGATTGCAGCCAGCGTTACTCTCATGATGAAGTAAGGATACCTAGTGGTAGGTGATCAGATACTACACAGTTATTACTTGCAACACACAAAGTAAATAAATAAATTGGTTTCACTGGATCCTGTAGTGGTTCTAAATTGAGTGTTGTAAAACCAAAACCAAACGCATTACTAAACAATTACTAGTAGACCTCTCAGCCATTCAAGTGAAACCAGAACAGAAGCAACTGCCCGATTACTATCAACACTCAATTGACTTCCTTCGATGACTGAAGTAAACAACTCCAATAATCTAAAAGCAATTGCTCCAGCAAAATAATCAGCTTCTTTTCCACAATTTCATTTTCAGACAGGCTCAAGGCTGTTAATGGTTACAGTGTAATCACGATTACAACTGCAGACCACACTACACTAAATTATGATGAATATAAAGTCTATAGAGCCTGAAAAACACAGAGACACCAAGGCTTTTTCAACATTTTGCACTGTAACGTAATAAATCACATTTGAAAAAGAAAAAATGGGCTTCTAGGACAACTATAACAGGACAAAACGAAAAAAAAAAATTCAACACTTTTTATGATCTGAGAACGAGGGGCAGGTGTGATAAGACTCATTTCCACAAGTTGTGTATATATGATAACCAAGATCGTACGAAGTCGAAGGCAACTCATCCCCACCGGGAGAAGGGTCTCTGTCAGCTCTAACGCAAAATGTGAACACAAATTCCCATAAGTTACCGCCTCATTAGGAGCAATATAAGCTTAGCTTCCATCGCCCAAACAAAGAGAACGCTTACTTTTATACGCGGTCGAAATCGAAAGCTTACGTAAAGCAAGCTCACCTTCGATGTAGAAGATACTCTGCAAATTCGCCATCCGTGAACTTCCCCAGACTGACTTTCCTCTCTCTCCAAAGATTAAACACGGATTGGCGAAGACGAATATACTGAGCGGAACCCGGTAAACGGGGCCTTCCAACACGCGTAGTTCTCTCCTTATCCTCTTCAGTCACACCACAGCTACATGCTCACACAAAATGATCGAACTGAACGCCTTATTAAAATCTTTATCCGAAATATAGATGAAAAGCAAGAATATAATAACAAAGAATTCCTATTTACATTAATTGCAGAAACTGAAATAGAAAAATAACTACGGATTGAAATGGATTTCGAAGTGATTCACTCAGGCGCGCAATGCATTAAGGGTGAAACTGGGCCATTGATTCCTCAATTCACGCGTAACCACAATTCCTTGCGCCCCCGACCTTTCCGCGACCACAATTCCTCGCGTTTCGAAGAAAAAATGTGTTCTTCTCCCGATTAGAGAGCTGCCTCGTTCGTTCGCTTCGGGTTCACTCACTGCGGAAGCAATTACAGTTGAAACAATGTAACATATCCTGTTCAGTAAGCTACACATGAATTAAAGGGAAACAGTGTTAGTAGGTTATGTGAAGATCATCGATTTTCCTGCATAAAAGAAAACTCCTTTATTTGTTCATCTTTAAGGTACACCTTGATGACAGATTGTTGGAACCAGGACCCAGATGAACGGCCAAGCTTTGAGCAGCTGTATAAGAGACTTGACGATATGTTGGAGGAGCAAGAGGAGTACTTTAGCTGGGACAAACACGACGAATCCAAATATTATTATAGCACACAGGCGTCAAAGACAGCAGAAGTTGATGAACTTGACAACCTTGAAGTTGCAAACCTGCCGGATGTGTCCGAGGTAAGTTTTGTAGAACAAACTTCTTGCAGTTGTAGACTTGTGCTTGGCCTTGCATGACAACTGAATTTGTGTATCGAAATTACCTTCAATCTTATGCTATCATACCTTTCATCTTAGCAGGGGTCAAATGCAGCAGAAGCCGATGAAGCAGTCATAATCCAAGTTGAAAAACCAGAGAATGTGTCCAAGGCAAGTCTTATCATATGAGCTCCAAGCTGCACAGCAATGGATTTGTTCATTAAAATCACTTATGAAATTCATTAAACTTATGCAATCATACTTTGATCTCATTGTTGGTAGGGGCAAGAAACAGAAGTTTAGGAACAGGAAAATCATCAGGCTGTAAGCACACAGAATGTGTCCAAGACGAGTCTTCAAGCTGAATGATTTACAGTTGTCAGCAAATGCTTGCTGAGCATAGCTATGAATATTTTTAGTTAAAGTAACTTATCAGACTTAGCTATAAAGCTTTGCTCTTAGTCTTCTCGGTTTTAGATTGGCATTGTAGTCAGATTGCTGCTAAAGCTATTTATTTGTTTGTTTATTTATTTATTTATTTATTTATTTATTATCAAGTGAGATATTACACTGTCTAAGTACAACCAGCTACCAACCAAATAGCCAACTTTCAGGCACATGTTCTTACCGAGACCGACAGATTTTAACAATTTAAAGCTCAAAGATCTGCCTTGTCTTGATTTTGTTTGGCCATTAACAAGCAAGAAAAGAGAAGAATCTCGGACGACACCATTATCGTAACCTTAGGTGTACTCCCCTCGTCTCATGGTCCACTCTGCTCCAACAAACACAATGGCGTGCTTCTGGTCAGTGAAGGCAAGTTTATTTGCACTGTTCGCGAGAAGCAGGTCAGGCCAGAGTTTTTCATTGCTCTTCTAGAGGCATTTGTTGCATATGTTGGCTAAGTCATCCAATTGTTAAAACGTCAAAAAGCTGGAGTAGGCTGCGACATACTAATCATCATCATTATTTATTTACTTATTTTAATAGTTTATTTCTTCGCATGTTTTGGCAATCCGTTACAACTAGCATTCCTCCATTGTTACGCCTGTAGAAGATGACTGAGTGCTTTTAATAGGCAATTTTCACGATAGCGTCATTTGACTACAACCACTAGAATTCAGTTTGTTTTTCTTTTCTTATTTAACTCTTGTATTCCCAGCAGGCTCAAAATACCAATAGCTCTAGTTAGCATGGGACAAGGAAAATCTGCAGGATTCTGGTACTTGTAGCCAAATGGCGTCTTCATGCAAAGAAGGAGGGGGAAAAGAAATACAAAATAAGTTAGCTTGTAAGTAAATATGCCAGGCCCGAAATTAGAAACAAAGATAGTCCTTGACATTTTAAAGAAAAGGAGCACATAACGATAAGTATAATAAATCAATTTCTTTAATTTTGGTAATTTTTGTAAAAGTGCAAGCTGCACTTAAAGTATGTGCTCTGTTATGTTGTAGATGGTGCATTGGCATAATAAAAAAGAAAGTAGAGTAAAATTTCACTGCGTTGTTTTTAAAGAAGGAGGTGAACAAGAAATACAAAGTAAGTTAGCTTGTAAGTAAATATGCCAGGCCCGAAATTAGAAACAACGATAGTCCTTGACATTTTAAAGAAAAGGAGCACATAACGATAAGTATAATAAATCAATTTCTTTAATTTTGGTAATTTTTGTAAAAGTGCAAGCTGCACTTAAGGTATGTGCTCTGTTATGTTGTAGATGGTGCATTGGCATAATAAAATAGAAAGTAGAGTAAAATTTCACTGCGTTATGTTTCTAAAGAAGGAGGGGAACGAGAAATACAAAATAAGTTAGCTTGTAAGTAAATATGCCAGGCCCTAAATTAGAAACAGCGATAGTCCTTGACATTTTAAAGAAAAAGAGCACATAACGATAAGTATAATAAATTAATTTCTTAATTTTGGTAATTTTTGTAAAAGTGCAAGCTGCACTTAAAGTATGTGCTCTATTATGTTGTAGATGGTGCATTGGCATAATAAAAAGAAAATAGAGTAAAATTTTGTGTTTCACTGATTTATGTTTGTGAAGAAAGAGGGGAACAAGGGAAGGACAGACATTCAAATGATGGCACAGTAGCTTCTTCGCTGTAAGTAAGAACTTACAGAGGACAATGTTGAGACGGGAAAAATAGACAAGGAGACTAAAACAGAACCACATGTTACCATAAATAGATGGTTTCCACGTGACGTCACAGCGGCCATTTTGGTGTACTAGAACAATAGACATCCTCTCCCTTGGGGACTGAACTCTACTTTTATGCAAATTCTGCGCAAATATTTTCTATTGTTTTGTACACCAAAATGGCCGTCAACTCAGGTGAGTGAAAACCATCTATTGGTGGGGGAAACGGTGCAACGAAAGGTGTAAGAGGAATGACACTTTTATAGGCAACTGATTGGGAGCGTAACACTAACAGCCAGTCATTATCACAAGGACCGTAAATGTATCTAATGACCGTGTTTGTAGTGTTTATTACATTTAGATGCTTATGCGCGGCGGGTAAGGTAGGTATATACATAAGGTGTCTTTTGGCCACTCTCAAGAATACCATAATATTCTTTGTTTGTCCTCCAAAATTTTGCATAAGCATTGTTTTTATTTTTTCTTGGGACCCTTGTAAGTCCCAAGAGAAACTGGAACATTAGGCCACTTTCAAAAATACCGTAATACTCTTTGTTTGTATTAGCATTGTTTCAAGTTTCTCTAGGGATTTGCAATGGTCCCAAGAGAAAATAAAATGTTTATGCAAAATTTTGGAGGACAAAAAGTATCATGGTATTTTTGAAAGTAGCTTACTGGAGAGGGCTTCTTAGACAACGTTGACATAAATTAAAATGGGAAAATTGTCGACAGACAAGCTGGTGCAGAAACAGTTTTGAATGCACATTGACTTACCCATTGCAAGCAGAAATTTACAGTGATTCTGAACAGGACTCTTGATAACATATGGAACGTTCTATATTCTGTGACAGGCTGACATCTAAAACAACGTTCACTGTGGGGAACTGAACCTTTTCTTTTACAGTGCTTTTTTAAAATCTATATATCTTTCAACGCAACATTGCCAAAATTTTGGTTTTAAGAATTTCACACCCTTCCCGATTTCCGAGTTCTGTTTTTTTTTTTTTTTGGAGGGGTAGGGGACTGGGCTGAGTGACTCATGCAAAGGAACTTAGCTTTCTACAAAGACCACACACCGGTTTGGCATATCGCCTTGAACTGACGCTTTTTTACTAAAAATTACTTTGTAAACATGTCTTACTCGCTTCAATGTGTTCAGGTCGATATCCCTTTGTAGACGTCACAATAGGCTTGACCCAGTCCCCTCATAGAACCACGGTTTTCGGAATCCGTCATAAATATCGGGAAAAAGCAATGCCCTTAAACACTCACTATCAATCGTGAATTTAACCAATTCAAAACATCTTCTTTGCATGTTGCTTTAAAAAAAAAGTACTGTAAACAGCCTCGCTTCCAGGACCTCTCCCTTGCCTTCTGCGCTCGTTCTCTTGGCTTCTTCCCGACCCAGCCCCAAAACCAAGGAGAGGTCCTGGGGACGAAGTTGTACTCTGCAAGTAGGATTCAGTTGCACTAACCAAAGAAAAAAATATTATTTTCCTTGGGATCTCAAAACCATGCTAACTTTGTCAAAGACAATGGAGACCCTGGGAACGAGGTTGGGCGCGCAACACCATGTTACTCTGGAGGGGAGGTGGTTGAGCTGGTCTTTCATATACCGGATCCAAAATAATTAACGTCCATGAAACAAAAGAACAAAGCGAACATAACAACACCTAATTAGCAAGGCCTAATCGGAATAACAATTTTTTTTTCTTCTTCCCCATTTTTAGTCCGGTATATGAAATTCTACCCATATTTTCTGTCGTGATCACAAATTTAATATTCGGCTAAAAAGAAAATTAGATTTCCTGCTTTTTATTAAACTTCTTGTTCAGCAGTTCTTCTCAATTATTGTTTTAAGAATTTTTTGTTGTTGAATGTGGTCGTTTAAGGAAACGAGGGAAACTAGAAAAGAACTTATATCCAAGGGAGGGGGGGTTCTTTGCTTAAGGAAACGAGCCAAATTAGAGAGGAATTTAAATCCAAGGGAGGGGGGGAGGGTTCTCCTCATTGGCTCCACTTTTATTTCAAGGCATATAGAGTCCTGAGGAGAAGTTATGAACTTTTTTTCTGACTCTTTTTTTATGGGGATGATTACCGAATCGGTTTGTCGTTAAATTAACAGCTTGTTACCATGGTACCAAAACGTTGGTTACTAGGCAAAATTATAAACACGTTTTCAAGATCTTTCCAATGGTACCATAATCAACCAAATCACCAGTGACCATTAATTTTTACGATCTTTTATTTAATATATACTCAACAAAATCACTCCATCGCTTTAATTCCTTAGAAACTTCCGTATTGCACTCTTTAATACAACAGTTTTAAGAAAAGCGCCTAGTGGCTCCTGCGAGGTCAATTAGACGAAATTGTTGTATGGAGAAATATTCCATTGCATTCAAGCATCGGCCGGGATAGCTCCGTGGTTAGAGCACTCCGCCCAATTCAACCTTAGCGGGTTTCGAATCCGAATCGATTCCTGGCCGATGCTGTGTTTTTGTTTGTTTTGCTACAAAGATTTCTATTTCTTTTGCGAATTAGTAACGTTACTGTCCAAACTGTGCGCAAATGAACAGAATCCTTTATTAATAGAAACGTTTTCAGAAAATCGCCTGTTAAAAGCTATAAGATTACTTAGATGAACTTGCTGCATGGAGAAATATTCAATTGCAAACCAGCATCGGCCGGGATAGCTCAGTGGTTAGAGCACCCCGCCCAATTCAACCTTAGCGGGTTTCGAATCCGAATCGATTCCTGCCCGATACTGTGTTTTTGTTTTTTTCTACGAGGAATTGTTTTTGTTTCGCAGTATAAGCAGTCTTATGCAACGTGATCTTGCACACTGTGCTCAAATGAAAAAAAATACTCTACCAATACAGCAGTTTTAAGAAAAGCGCATTGTAACGATTGGCTCGCGGCATGCTAATCCATATTCAAAACCAATTTCAAGTTTGTGACATTTTACACAGACTGTCACGATGGAAAGATGTGCTGCGGTGTTCAGATATGGCCAGAAATGCAAGTCAGTATAATTAGATGAAGGTGGATTTCACTAAGCGACACGGAGTGTCCCGGAATACAGACACTTAACGTCACAAAGTGTCCCTCAAACGTGGCTCCTCAAGTGAGCATAAAAAGCTGCATTTACCTTTTTTTGGGGAGGGGGGATACCTTATCTAAAATAGTCATGTCTAGAAAGACGGGTTTCCTCCGCCACAAACTTCCACAAAGAATTTCAACACATTTACATTTGCCTTCAATGTTGCTTTGGCTAATGAGAAACTTTGAAAGATTTCATAGTCACTCTTTACTTATTAAAGCTAACGTGCCAAAAAGACATGCGCACCTGATTTAAACTTAAAACAGAATAAATCACCTCGGCCCACAATCGAGCGAAAATGAGACAAAGATGCAATATATAACTGGAAAATATATGTAGAAAATGTCACAACGGGTTGAGCGAAGCTCACTTTAGTGGCCACGTACATGGAAAAAGCATTCCTGCCAATGCCCCTAGGATAGTCTGAGACGCTCTGGCTTCATTCTAAATGGATGTCCTCTGACGTGATCAGAGAGGCCGACAAAGAAAGATCGATTAGCGATGTAGTGCTTCGGTGCTAAAACAGAACTCAGACTACCATCACTCTACTCATAGTGTTTTGTTACTTTTTTTATCCTCAAAGTTTGGGATTTTTCGAACTCATCTTAATTTGCTTAGCTCATGTTTGTGTGACAGATCACATCGTCTTACTTGCGAGGGCAACTGTTTCTGAAGAAATCTTCAAGCTTAAATTTTTTGTGACTCACAAATCCTGTTTATTGAGCAATGCTTCTCACTTTGCATGCAAGGACATTTTTTGATGTTTTTCAAAATCCTCAACACAAAAGATTTTGCCTCGCTGATAATACCACACTATTACCATGCCAGAGGCCCATGACCTTGAGCATGCAACTCGAAGTTGGGCCACTAAGACTAAGGTGACTTAAGATAAATTTTCCAGCGAAAACAAAACTTCTTAGCCAATCACAAGCATGACATTATTGAGTGATTGTGGTCTCCTGCGAAAGTTGATACTTATTTAAATCTTTTGTTAAAAAAGCTTCTTCTCTAAAAATGCCGCAACGTATATAAAATATAATGGGAGTGGCACGTCCCTAGCCACTGCATAAATCTTGATGAGGGCCATCACATCATTTATTCATTTTTCTGAAATTTCAACTTTCAGGACTGTTGTAGTTGGTTCTTGTTGGGAAAACGTTCTGGAAAAATAGGGATGTCTAATATTAATGGTAAGGAGAGCAGGAAGTGTAGCCGGCTTGACGTAATATCCAAAAAGGCTCATTCTGTATATATGAAAAAGCCAAAAGTAAACAGAGGTTTGCCGAGTACTGGATGCAGCCAAAAGTAAAGGGAACTTTCTGATCGAGTGCTACATGCAGATACCTGAAAGGCCGGACTACACCAAAAATGACGTTCGAAAAAAGAGTGTCAGCTTTGGTTTGGCGATATTTTTCGCCAGATGACTGGCCATTGAGATTCTGCAACATCCATTCATTCCCATATATTTAATCCACGTCCTCTCTTCACAATCTTTGCTTTTTACAGGTCGGAAACCTCAGCCACTGGCCAAATATTCTCAAAAGAGATGAATGCGCCTGATAGCCAGTAGCGATAACTTGAGTTCCTTCATCTTCCATTCATTTCAGTTGTTCCTTGGGTTTGGTAAAACGATAAGCGATTCGTTGCATAAATACAAGTTATCATTGGTATTTTCTGTCCGTAAGTGCTCTTTTTGAGGGCCACTTGCTAGAAAACTGCTATAAATCAACGTTAACCCTCGGTAAATAAAAAGTATTCCATTAAATTTCTGAAGGATTTTGTCCACGATTGTTGATTTCCAACTATTTTCAAACAGCCAAACATCGCACAAAAAAAGGAGACAGCCTGTGTTGGTCATTTTGGGTGAATTCCTTTCTGAAGACAGCCTTGTAGCTGGAAGATGAATCTTCTCCGAAAAGTTTAGCTTGATTTCACATTTGCCTTCAATGAGTAACTTTGAAACATTTCATAGCCACTCGCTACTTAATTAAAGATTAGCTTTGCTTCATGAACATGCGCACTTGATGGAAACTTGAAATAGACTAAGTCATCCCACAATCGAGCGAAAATCAGACAAAGATGCAATATCTAATCGGAAAATATTACATAAGAAATGTCACAACGGGTTGAGCGAAGCTCGCTTAAGGGGCCACATACGAGGAACAAGCTTTCCTGCCAATGCCCCTAGGAAAGTCTGAGTCGCTCTGGCTTCATCCTAAATGGATGTCCTCTGATGTGATCAGAGAGGCCGACAAAGTAAGATCGATGAGCGAGGTAGCGCTTTGGTGCTATAACAGAACTCAGACCTCCTTTGCTCAACCCACAGTGTTTTGTTACTTGTTTATCATCAAAGCTCGGAATTTCCCTATATTTTATCAATTTGCTAATCTTACATTTATGAGAGGGCTCACATCATATCTCATCAGCGTGGGGAATTATTTCTGAAGAAATCTTCGACCTTAATTGTTTTGTGACTCATATATCCTTTTTTGGAGCAGTGCTTCTTACTTTGTATGCAATGACATATAATGTTTGATATTGACGTAAAGTCTGTCAAGAATTTGTCGTGTCCATAAACGAGAATGTTTAATAGATTTACCCACACTCAAATAAAAAGACAATACACATGCGTGCCTTGGGAAAAACGTCAGCTTACACAAAATTAATTGCACCACAATTGTGCAAAAATCCAAATAAGGTGCTATACATAATAATTCAGCAAAGGTCGCCATGGATGGCGACGGGTTGGGCGAGGTTCCCTTGCGAGCCTTGGCCTAGTAAATTCAGGAAATGTGTGAACACCCAAAATAATTCCTGGATGAAATTTCGATCCTGTTTTACTTCATTTCCTGAGATCTGAGGTGATACAAGATGCATTTGCCGTAATGACTGGTTCCCTCTTCGGACTTGACGACTTCAAACTGCATTCTTGATTTCAGAGTGAACGAAGTTGGATTTGCCTTCTCTCTCCAAACACTCCTGTATTTGATAGCCTAAGTTATTCGCAGTTCAATTTTTTGACTTACTGTTATGGAAGCCTCGTACTAACTTAAATATGGTTGGACAGTCGCCCTTCTCTGCAAAATTTGCGTATCTGTTAAATAGCTTAAAAATTTCATGATTTTTTCAAGGGTTGCCGATAGCTTAGTGGATTCACTTGAGCTTATGAGGCGAGAAGTCCGTGTTCAGGGTTGTACACTTCCTCAAGGCGATTTTTTTCTTAATCAAATACTTCTTATTTATATTACATGATTGGGCGCAAATTATATGGTAACCTTTACTTCCACTGACATTTTACTGCCAGTAAAACGGTAGCAGAGGATTTTTGTTTCAGTTTCCTCTTACTTGATAACGATCAAAGCCTTGAGTTCCCGATAGCTCAATAGAGATGAACGTAAATTGATGTAACGAGAAGGTCGTCATCCCCAGTTCGAGAAAATATGGTTGCTCTTTTTATCTTTCTTTTCTTTTTTTAAGCTTTTCAACCTTTTATTGTAAGCAAATTATCGTAAATATAATAAAAATATATTCAACACAGCATAAAAAGCTTGTTATTTGCCCGACTTTCTCATTGCAATGAAATTTACGCAGTAAAATTTGCATGACAAAGCCTTTTGCTTCACTTTATGAAGAACTTGTCACTGATTGGTTCTCGATAATCTCATCCATATTCAATTCATATTTCCAAATTTGACTCATTTTTCGCTGATCGTCATGGTGGCAAAATGTGCTGTGCCGTTTCTCTGGGATTTGAACGTCGAACGGAATTTGGTAAGTTGGAAGAGTCATGCGAGGTTTTGGTTTATATTTCGATCAAAGGTGCAGAAGGCAAATATAAGTTTCTTGGCGAAGGAAACACGTGTTTGTGACTCAGTCGTTTAAGCTTTGAACTAAGCCGTTTTAATGTCAAAAATATACTTCTTGATTAGTTTAACTATGCCTCACAGCATTTTACGTAAAGGAAAATTCCTGGTTGATAATTTTGCTGCTGTTTTAGAGGAGACATTATCATGCAAGAAAATTACCCCTCTGAGAATTTGAAATTCTTGTGTCCGTGAACGTTTCAAAAACTAATGTGCTTTTTGTTTGTCTTTGTCTCCACGGGAAACGACCTGTGATAACTATTGGAAGAACGAAGGAGAATTTTCTTTTCATTTCGCCGCTCACAGGTAAGCTTGAAATTTATCTACAGTCACTGTGGAACACGAGTTGAATCGAACGTATTTCTTTGATCTCTTTGGCTTTGTGCATTTCGTCTCATCAGTTGTTCTTCTATATTATATTCCCAGGACAGTGTCAAGATTTGGGAAGAATGCACACGATCAGAGGAAGAGAAAAAGAAATGCAGCAAGGAAGAAGACATCAATTGAAGAACTATGGAAATTCGCCAAACTGAGATAAGAACTGTAGACTTAAGATACTACTTATTTAGAAATGGTGGCAGGAAAAAATACTCAGATCTCCTTTAGAATAGATTTACAATAATTTCAGAAGTAAAATTGCTCAGTAGGCCTTTGTCTCTAGTATAAGGTTCTCTCGTCGGATTGCACACTTTGCGCTCAAGTACGCATACGATGTCAGGCAGCTCAGTGGAGAATGGACATAAGAAATTGACACAAGAGAATGGTGGAGAATCGGTGGAAAAATAATCAGTGGACAATAGACATAAGAAAATTTGCTCATAAAGTTAAATACCGATTTAGAAATAACAGGGAACATTTAAATAAAGAAGGGCAACCGTTCTAGGCAGCCACCATTTCAACATTGAGCGATCATTGGATTAATCCTCGGGAATCTTTTTTTGTTCAAAATGACTTAGACTTTTCTTTTTAATGTAATTTGAATGCCCATTTACTTGTCTCCTCCCCCATCAAAATATTAGACTGATTACACTGATCGCTCAGTGTCTGATTATCGACGCTGTACATTTCTTTAAATGGTGTAGCAACATGATTAACAATTTTAAGGAGGTACTGGCTGATGAATCAGTTATTCGGCGATATAATGCAGCATTATATGGCTTAATTTCTTTAAACTCGGTTCTGCAAAAATGTGTAGGCTGGCATTATTTAAATCTTCTTTCCCAGACGATATAAAGTATTCTTAAACACTAGACTTGCTAACCGAGTTCTTAAAATTGACAAGAAAAAAAACCCGCATTCTTAAGTTATTGACATAGAACTATAAAAGCTGTTAATTTGCGACTCTCTTGATAAGTGGTTTGCTCTGCTTGTAAAATGTTCTAAGATAGTTCATCATTTGTTTTGATGGTAAGGCATTAAGTATACTAAAGAAAGTGGTCCAAGTTTAAGGCTATGAAGAGCTTTGTTTGAAATAATGCTTTTAGGTCTTTTATGATCCAATTCGTTTGTGTCCAGGCAACAGAGGTCACTTTTCAACTTAAGCAGTTAGGCAGAATTAAAAAGAAAGTGATATTTTCTGCAATCTAATGGAAATTCCTTTACTATAAAAAGAGCTGCTTTAAGACTCAATTAAACAGAGGTATCGACACGTTTTTATGGAATATACTAATGGAGTTTCGTGACACTTGTTACTTTGAAATTTTTTACTCGTTTTTCGTAAGACCTCACACTTCGAAGCCCAAGTTGTAGTATGGAGTTCCCGACGCTACACACTGATTTTATGCTTCTACGATGTTAGCAACTTCCATAAATTCTTAAAACTTGATTCCATTTGATAGCCCATGGGTAGGCCTTTATAGATTATGCTAGAATAATTTTTGGCATAATTTCTGCCAAGTAGCAATGCTACCATAATTCGCATATTTTGATAATTATCGGATCATTTTAGATGCTACAATTTGCTCATTGTTCATCTGTACTCCCAAGTCCCAAGCACTTGGTGAAGTTATTCGATGCAAGCAAGTGGAATGCTGCAATATAACAATCGCAGATAAGCTACATGAGAGTATAGTCTAGTACTAGTGTGCATGTTAACATGAACCACATGTTTATCTGAATTTCATTGTGGATTTGTTGCGTTTCTTTCTTGTAGACCAACGGCTTCGAATTAAAAAATGTATTTTTTGGACTTATTTGCAATTTTTTCAAAGAGCATAATTTTAAAAAAAGGGGCATAATTTGGAAAAAAGAGCATAATTTTAACATAATTTCCCAAAAAAAAAGCAATACTACTAGCATAATATGCTACTTTTACTAGCATAATCTATAAAGGCGTAGCCCATGAGGCGAAGTAAACGGTTCAGCGTGTAAAATCGAGTTATTGTTGCACGCGGGAGGTTGCTAAGCACGAAAGAAGCGTAAGGGCCGATTTAAACCGTGCGATTTTTGTCGCATGCGACAAGATTACAACAGGTTTACAATTCTTTTACAATTGTCGTGTACGTCAGAAAAAAAGTCTTGGCATTTTAAAACAAGTCGTAAAACGCTGCGACAATCGTAAGTCATGTCATAGGCCTGTCAAAAGCTTGTCGTATGCGCCAAATATCGTACCGTGTAGATTGGTCCTACCTTCAGTTTAGTAAACCTCCAGCGTGCAACTATAAATTGATGCTACAATATGCGTGAATCGTTTACTGTTTGTTAAAGATGAAAAAAAAAAAAAAACATTTCGCCTTCCCATTAAAATGGGGCGCCCGTTTCCGGGAAGCTACAAGGATCGTTCGTGTCTTTAAACCAAAATTAATGACCAAGGAAACGTGCATTGATCGTACGCTTGTAAAACCATGTTTTATAACACAACCAAAACATCTCGTGACTCTTTTGAATGCCTCTTGTTCATAAACTTGTCGAGCTGGCTTTCACTTAGGCTCGCAAATCGCTTTACTGGTGGTTTCAGCAAAATACTCGCTAACGGGTTAAGACATTACATTTCTAAGTCTTTTTTCATAAAGCTGCGAAGAAATTTAAGCGTTTTTTGTGGTAAGCTGGTCGGTCATTATTTGTATTCTGAGGAAAAAGCATTTTTCCCCCTGCGCACGCGTCAGTGTTTTCGTCATAACCATTCACCAATGGGAAAATAGTAAATGTGTAATTGACCAATTATATTTTGGCAATCGTCATATCATTTAAAAATAAAAAGTATCAGATAACTAAAGTAATATAAAAAACTTAAAAGCAATTTATCTTACACTTTATACAAAAAACAGGGTCTGAACATAATTAGATCTTCAATGGTTTTTATTCTTGAAAATAAATTTAGCTCAAATAGACCGCAGTAGGTTAAAATTTAAGTCAAGGAAACAAATTAGATTCGATTTTATTGTTTTCACAAGTACGACTGTTAACTACAACATGGACTCGACTTTTGGTGGCAAACAGAGTAGTAACAAACTACTTTAGAAAAAGAGTGACTCCGTGGCAGTTCATCGACAGACTTGTGGCGATGACGTGAACAACGGCAACCGATCGAGAAACTACGGTAACTGATCAAACCTGGCATAGATTATAGGGGTCTCTCAAAGTCGACATATCGAGAATTGAACAGAGGACGAACAATTAAATAAATAGCGAATTCAACTGGGCCACCAACATCACCAAAATGCGTCACTTAGACCGACAAAAGTACTTTGTATTTAAAAAACTCGGATTAACTCTGAAAAACGGGACAAAGACAGACGATGGACCAGGAGCACTTCGAAGGAACACATTCTTCAACTGCAAGACACCATAATTCAAATCGTGTTTATAATTGGCAGGAATTCGAACGAACGACAAACTGCAAATTGAAAACAGTAAATGAATACTATAAAAACAAAATGTAAAATAATTAAAAGTACTTTAATGGCAAGCCTAACAACGTAAGTTTCGGTTGTGCTAGGTGACTCATCTCTTTTAGTCTTTCTACAGCTGCTTACTCACCCAACACCGAACGCGTGTTCCCAGCAATCAAATTTTATTGGCGAATATGACGTTTTAGGCTTTCAGATTTCCACTATCATTTGGAAGCAAGCCGGGTCTTGAAACCTGTGCGATGTTTGACAGATTGGCCTCACCGAAAATTCCGTATCAATTGAGTTATTTGACAGGGACGAGATATGCTTACGCCCAGTCTAGCATGAAAATATGCATTGAGTAATTTTCACAAGTTAATAACAAATAAACACTAACCGTTTTTTTGGACATAAACATGTTATTTAATTTTCTTTTATTTTCTCGGTCTTTTCTTGCATTACGTCATGATAAAACATATATTTTTTTAAATTATGATTTGGCGCGTCTTGTTGATGATCATTTTATATTGTTGGTACCTCCTTGAAATGTCTGACTTGCTGGCTACATCGAGTACAATGTAGGAGGTTAGCTTATTACAAAACTCTAATGTCTGGTGAGCAGCAAAGCGCACATTTCTTCCCATTTTAGCGCATTTTTTGTTTCATTGCGGGCCTAGGTATTTAATGTTTTGTGAGGTTAGGTCTTTCGGTTAGTGTTAAGAAAGACTGCTGTCGATGACACAAGCGAAGTACCCACTATTGACTGAACTGACAGACACTCCACGGAATGTGTTACCTTTGCCAGTGACTTAATGCAAGCTTCGAATGACTGATCGACTACACCAAAATAACCGACAAGCGAGAGACAAAATTGACAAATCTTACTAACAATAGACAACAAGAAAAACGGATCAAACGTGGTCACTATAATCATAACAATCGACAAGATCACAACTTACCCTACAGACAAACAAAAAAAAATCCGTTTTTAAAAGAAAAAGTTTGCGTGTGAACAGGATGCACTGATAATATTGGCCGACATGTCTGTGACCATGAAAACATCAATATCCTCAAATGTTCACGATAAGAATAGTAGCTTTACTGTGCGCGAAGAAGATATCTAATTTGAGGAACCAGAAAATTTTCTGCATATGCATTTCATCTACATTTTTTGTAATAAATTGCGTTATTCCCTGGATAGTGATATATCCAGTGGCTAGTGCTTATCAGTCTTTCGAAAAACGGGGATCACGGCAATAATCCGTGTACTTTTCTGTCCACTGACATTATACAGCTCAGCTGACTTCGACGAAACCTTAGACAGGCACAGTCTCGATACAGAATTAACTATGAGAGGTGGGCGTTTGCCCTTCTAATCGAAATGGGCCTACTCAAGGACAGAAAAACTCTGACCAGGGTGGGAATTGAACTCACGACCTTGTAGCTCAGTCGGTAGAGCAGCGGTGATCTAACCCGAAGGCCGTAAGCTCAATTCCCACCCTGGTCAGAGTTTTTCTCTGTTCTCTAGTGGGCCCATTTCCATTAGCAGGGCTAACGCTCACATGGTTTACATGGGTAGAAAATAGCACTTCACGTCACCCTCTCATAGTTAATTCTGTTGAAATATAAGTGCTAAACGGCCAACGTTTGTATAAACGTAACCCCTTGTACAGTCTCGATGCAGTCAGACAAAACGCGGTTATTTGGACGACCAAAAGCTAATGGACAGCAAGGAATCTTTGAGTTGAGAACGAGTCAGGTTATGAATAGGAGTTTACCATTCTAAGCAGGTGCATAAGGTTCGAAGATTGAACTTTTTATTTGTTCACTTCATAGTCGACAACTCAGACCCTAACGAACTCCAAACTAAGGGTCTTCATCGACGGATCAAAACGCACCAATCCTCGTTCAGCTTTCACAGTCAATACTGTCACGAATGCCTGAAAGACGACTCAAGATTCACTGACAATATCCGATCACATTACTTAACGTTTGACAGATAAGACTTCTGCTGACGTTGTCGAAAGTAGGTGTCATCAACAACAGTTCGTCTTGAGACTACACTTATCCGGACGACCATAATTCAACTAGTTAAAAATGAGGTTATACAGACCACAAAAACAAACCAAATAATGCAAATCTACAGATGCAGGGGTATTTGGCAACAAAAATCAGGATCCTGTAAAAAGATTAGCTTGTTTTCCGCTGCTAATTAAAACTTCCATCTCACTTCTTACGTAAAATACCAAACTAGAATGACGTCTGAAATAACTCAGTCTTAGTTGGCACGATTTCCTTTGGTTCATTTCCAAAAATGAAATCACTTTATTTCTTGAGCATTTAAAAGAAAAACAGGAAAGAGAGAGCAGTCAGTTTTTTTTCAAGTCCCTGAGATTTATCCAATTTGTAGCGAATCACCGAAGAAAAGTTACCAGCTGACTTGCTGGTAAACTACTCCAATCTATTTTAGAAAAGAGAACAAATTTCGGTGTCCTTGGTAGATTTTAAGAGCAAACAAATTACCGGCAAACGAAATAATCTTTTAGCTAACTAGTTCAAAACCTCGAAGGTTTTAAATATTGCACGTCAGCCCATATTGGCGCAACTTCGCCCAGTTTCGATCAAGTTCATATGTTATGCTATTAATCAGATATTAGGGGTAAAGACGTAAACATAACCTTTTCACTTCGCATTGGTTTGTTCACCTCGGTCTGTATAACTATCAGCCTGTTCTGTTTTGTTTTGTGGAAAAGAGAAACAATTGACTTTGACATAAAGAAAATCGCGAAAGCCCAAGCGAGCAGCGAGCAGAGTTTTAGAAGCTTTCAAAGACATTAGAGTCGTGTAAGAAGCTCGAAGTAGTAGGAATTTAGAGGAGGAGAACTTTTCTACTGGACAGCATAGGGCGCTTAGGCAACGCATTATGCAATACTTTCTACACGCCTTAGATCATCGGCCAGTGTCACCTTGGCTAGTATGCAAACAGAAGTATAACTAAAGTGGATAGATGTGGTTATGACTGATTTTAAACCATGAAATTATTTTTGCTTTCAAACACGAAACACGAGAAGCTACAAACGTTCTAAGACAATTAGTGCATTTTAGTATATACTAAAACAGTGGAAACCGTTGAACGAGCGCGCTGATTGGCTACTCAAACTCCTGATATCCTTTGCTGTTCACCTCCTAGCAATTCGCGCCAGAAAATGTTGTAATTTTTGCAGGATTAAATGAGTTAAAATCATCTTCTAGTGCTATATTATCTCATTGTTTTAGTATATACTAAAACAACTATAATTTCACCTCAGTGTCGGTGGCAAGTGGTGAATATTTACCTCGCCGCTTCGGTGAATAATTATTAAATATTTACTGTAGTTTTAATTGTATTTGCATGCACCTGAATGGCTGACATTTTAATTGTCTTTCGTTTTTATAAATTAGCCCTTTTTGCTTTGTTCAATAAACAATATTCTTTTCAACTAAGATTAATTCGAACAAAATCAAAAACAGTAAAATGACAGCCATTTATAGAATAAGGTCTGCCAGCTACGACTTTTTGGGGCAATATCCTCTGAAAGTCGGCGCCGCATTTAGTAAGCTTCTTTTTCAAAACACTGCAAGGTTAACCTATTTATGCGAAAAGAAAAACAGGGACGAAGGTAGTCAACACTCGAGCGTTTTTCAGGGTTGAAAACATTTAACCACTTTTCCTTGAAGATGTTGCCAGGGGAAACGCTGTGCAATTTTAGTCAGATTTTCCCGCCAAAAAACTTAGAAAAAGTACGAGCGCTTAAAGTACGCATGCGCCAACTTTTTTTTTTCCAAAAAAACCTTATAAATCACTGTATAATGAAACGCATAATAAAGAGACCATAAAACACAAGTTTTTATCTATGTTTGTTTATTATTTCAATGGAAAATATTCTTATTTGTAAAGAAAATGGTTTTCTTTTTTTTTAAAAAAAATACGGCGCATGCGTATTGGGGACGCCGTATTTTTTTTTTCTCTTTCTTCCAAGTGTCATTTAAGCAAAAAGGTCAAAGTCCTCTCTGCGGGAAAGAACTTCCGTGCTTTTTCTCTATTCTTCAAGGGGAATGGAAAACAACTTAACTTTACTTGCCTGGTACATTTTTGTAGTTAACACAAAATTCGTCGACAAAAACCTCCCCTAATCATTGTAGAACCATTACGGCAAACTCATTTTACCTTTTAATCCCTAACATTTCTCTTCTTACACGCCTTAGAAGTCACCAAAACTAATAGACATTTGTTGTACAACCAAACTAGTGAGAGAGGCTGTTCTAGTCCCTCAATGACATCACAAACTGGCTTGCAACGAAGAGTTTCCAAACGTCATTGCACAACGTTTTGTGATGACATAGAAGGAATAGATCCATTCATCTCGCTAGCATGGCTGTTCGATAAATGTTAGCTAGTTTTGATAGCCTAACGTGAAATTTTGGCGCATGAAAACGTAAATCTTTAGGATATACAGTAAAAGATGTGTCCGATCCGTAAAATGAACCGAAGTTATACCTATTTTGCAAAAGGCACCTCTTGTCTTCCTGCCTTGGACTCCATCACCTCCCGCAAAGCGCATTAATGCATTTGTCTTAATGTCATGATTATGTCAAGAAAACAAGCACAGAATTGAGAATCGTATTAAAGCAAACATTTTGGTGTCTTAATAACGAAACTGTAAAGGAAAGTAGGGAAATAATCTGCGAGTGTAATACGCAACGCAATGCCCCTGAAGCAACGGTGGTCTGCAAATGTGATTTTCCTAATAGGAGTCGGTCCATAAACAGACTTCATGGTGCGATGGTTTGGTTCGTGCAACCAAACTGCACAACCACGCAAATTTTATGGTTGAAAGTGCGATGGTTTGATTCGTAGTGTATTCAGTGATTTGAATAACAATCCTTTAAGGTCAAAGGAGTCTTAAGCGGACCACTGTAAGAACATGGTTTGACTCCATGAGTATCAGTAATCTTTCTGTTTGACTGATTGAGTGAAAAAAAACGTTACCCCCAAGAAACTTTTGATGGTAAATGGTTTGAATTGTGGTATAGGAGTTATAAGAAGTTGCGAGTTCCCTCTGATGATCTCTACGAGATAGTTACGTTGACAAATTTTGAGTCCAGGATGATTGATAATCTGTTTGGTAACCGTCTGGTAAGTACTCTTAGTCAAGTCAAGTCAAGTTAATTATTTGAGTGCATGCTAGGATCCCTATTATCCACCCTTTTGGTCCGTATCTGGAGAGCAGGAGTGATAGATCTAACGGGGAATATGTGGCTTAACTGTTGCTCAAGAATGCTGCATTCGACTGCTACATATGGCATAACCTTTTACACTTGCAGTTTTTCCCTAGCTTACTTCCCTTGACAATAGCATCATTATGGCACCTTAACACTGGCTGTTATCGTTAGCTTTTGCTTTTTTTTGTGTGACCAAACCATGTCCTTTGCGGACAGGCCTTTCCTTTTATTGACAGTACAACCAAGATATAACGAACATGCTTATGACAATACAGACCTTTCCAAATGCGTGGCAGCACCAATTCGTTATGCCCGAAGTAGGGGGGAGGGGCGAGGGGGGCTGGGTGGTGTCAATGTCTGTCTGTCTGTAATAGACCCATATCACTCAATGTCCAAACAAAAGATTTTGCCCGTCGAACCTCTCATTCAATGTGAGGCTGGACGGGCAAAGACAAGGCCTTTATTCCCCACGGACTCCAAAATGGCCGCCGAGTGATAAAGGTGAATTGAAACGTGAAAAACATTTTTTTTCTTACTATGTATGTCTTGCAGACGGTGTTTAGACAAAATATCTTTATTGTTCTTTACGTTTGGAAGTTATTCCTTCCCTCAAATTTTTTCCTTTCCACTGTCAATTCACTTGAAAAGTGAAATGAGTATACGTTTGAGTGATTGTGATAATTTAATCGGAGAACCCAGAGAAATAGTCTTTTAAGAATCATCTTTTGAAGGTATGTCTGTTTTACGTGATTCAACTCTTTCTACATGTTCTGGATCCGTCCAAGTTTTTAAAACCAGTTTTTTACTTCCTAACTACCCAGCGTCTCTGTACGGTCAGTGGATCGAATGAGTTATGTATGAGTTATTGACAAAATGATTCATTAGTTGGCTGTGAAGACTGTTTGCACAGTAAATTAACAGCAATGCTGACCACTTTTGTTTGTCGTGTGTTTGCTCTGTTACTAAAGGGAAAAAGTCGTTTGCCATTCCGAAACTTTTGGCTTTCTCGGCACTGTACCCATCGGTACTTTCTCGTCATCGCTATCATCATTTTTATTGCCATAGTTAACGTCAATGAAATGATTGTCAACATTATTATTGTCGTCGCCGTCGTAGTCGTCGTCGTAGTCGTGGTCGTCGTCGTCGTCGTCGTCAATGACAATGACATCGTCATTGTTATCGCAATGGTCAACGTTATTGGCTCTGGCTTTGGCTCTGTCATTGTCATTGTCGCTGTCAGTTCCTTTGCCTTAATCTGATTGTGATCTTCGACGTTA
>BLFO01003573.1:162312-163845 GCA_014634245.1 Montipora cactus
CGATTTGGTCCATTGTCAGCGCCATCGTCAGAGACATCGTAATTTGTCATCCTCATCGTCCACATCTATCATATTTGTCATTGTCACTATTATGATCTCCGTGATGGGATCGTCATGGTCTCAACTCATTTACCTCACCCTCATAGTCTCAGTCGTCACTGTGGTGTTGTCATTGCTTTAATCTCAGTCAAGTACATGAAAGCCCTTTTTCATCCCGGGGTACCAACGAGCTTAGGGCATAACATCAACAGGTCCGACTGAAAATGTGTCAACACCGTTGAATCAACGACGTTTGAAAGCATTAGCAAACTTTTCCAGCTCGCACAAATAGGAGTCCGTTAAATCTGAGGTCGCATTAAAAACGTATACTAAAAATAATAATTGAATGGTGATACAATAGTGTGCCGTCTTAACCCGAGGTACTGAGGCCTTGCCTGCACCTAAACCGCGCCCTAAAGCCCCTGCATGACTACTGAAAAGTATGATGTATCGTTTTCAAACAACATTCAATCTGACAGCCTCATTACTTCGATTCTTTTGCTTGTCCTAAAAAAACCCTGATCGTAATAATTTTCTGACCTTCATTATCTGTTGACTTGAATATCTCCTTAACCCAAACGATGAGCACAACAAGTTAATTTCTCTGTTAAGGAAACCGTTCTTGTGAATTGACCTCTATTGGCAAAAAAACTAACTTGCTGAGTCTGTAATCCTCGACGTTTGAAGCCTTTTCATTGAAGCTGCCTCCTCAAGTTTTCATTCTGTTTCCTCTCTTCATTCTCTTTGTGGCCAATCAGAATTTAAGTATAAACTATTTATTAACGAAGATAAATCAGTCACCCAATGATTGCCAATACTGGTCAGCAATACTTCCTAATGTTTCCAACCGTTGATACCTCTTAAATTTCATGCCCTTTAATTAAATTTGGCTGCTTATAGTCTTACCCCAGACCACTTACGATACCACTTACGATACCCTTACTACGATAGTTTTACTAACACCAAAATTTCACAGTCAGTGATGATTTGAAATATAAGGTCCTAAAGCTTTTAGACCCTTGATTCGACTAAAATGTTATTTGTTACCAGTGATTGCCAATCATAATTTGTCACCTTAGCCATGCTAATACTTGACAACAGTTGCAAGGTGCACTAGTAGTCGACGATCATAATCTAACGTTACCCTCCTATTTCTACCCCCTTGAAAGCAATGAAAATGTAATGATCCTCCTTTTGTTACAAGTCATAATTTCATTCTACTGCAGTCAGTTTGAACTCACCCTCCCAGTGTTTGCAAATCGTGTCTGCCATCGATTGCCAAAGAAATTGACACTACCAGCCTATTACCACCCCTCAAAAAAACCTTCATTAGCTGCCAGTTGTTTCCTGTTATCACAGTTTGATCATAGGGCTGAAGTTAAATGGTCTAACAATCTGTCTTTTGTTTTTTTTCTTTACTCGTTTTTATCCGTTGAAGACAGCAGTTCAGTCTGTCGAGAGCTCATAGTCTTTTTAAAACTTTTTACCAGAGAA
>BLFO01003573.1:185596-188096 GCA_014634245.1 Montipora cactus
CCCAAGTTTAAGAGTATCTAGGGAAACGAACAGAGCATGAGAAGTCTGACAAATGATCTACGTAATCTTATAACATAATGAAATCTCGAGCTAAACCTAGATTCTCTCTTACTTTCAACGATGGTCTTATAAATCTCTTGGGCCTAGTGGTCAGAATGGGTGTTACAGGGGGTATTTTAATGTCTCCCTTAGTAACTGGAGTGTCCTTCCGAACAGCTGTTGCTACTTTGTCTTCTGTGGGAACTTGGCTCACCATTGGTGTCGACCGCTCATGTTGCTCCTGCTGATTTAGCAATGGAGTACGGTGAACACGGTTTCTTCTTATCGTGCTGGTCGGTGTTTCAACTTTATACGACCGAGGCATCGATGCTGCTTCAATGACTTTTCCTAACCGCTGAAGGTCCTTGACGAAAACTTCAGTACCAGGTCTAATTGAGGGCAAGGGCTTGGCTTTATGCCTGGTGTTGAACACCGTTTCCTGCTTCAATTTGCTCACGCTCCCTCTTGTACGCAGGTTATCCAGGTCGGGCCACTGCGGGTTCAGCTGAGTGTGCAATAATGGAACGCTGTTCCTAATTTGCCTTCCCATCAGCAACTGGGCAGGGGAGAACTTGCATGCTAGTGGTGTTGATCGGTAGGCAAGTAATGTTTTAGCAGGGTCTTTTTCCTTTGGTAGAAGATTCTTCACAGTTCTAAATCCCCGCTCAACTTTTCCATTTGCTTGGGGATATCTAGGGCTACTTGTGCTATGCTTGAATCCCCATACCTTAGCAAAGTAGGAGAATTCCGCACTGTCAAACTGAGGACCATTGTCAGATCGCACTTGCTCTGGGATCCCATGTCTTGCAAATATAGACTTTCTTTTTTTTTCTTTGTTTCTTTCCTTTTTTTTTCTTTCTATTTTTTTTCTTTTTCTTTCTTTTTTCGTTTCTCTTTACCACGAAATGAGCTTCAAACTTGCCTTTCACCACTCTGTACTGCTTTGCTTCTTCAGTTGTTAGTCCGAATGACACTACGATGTCATCAGCTTCTTCGCCCATCGAATAAATCAAAGTGTTCACTTGGCTCTCACCATCCTTTTGGTCGAGTCGGTTGCTTTTCGAAATCGTTCGAAACGCTTGATCCAGCGAGACCATTCTTCGGGTTTGAAGTTGAACTTTTTAGGTGATGGAACTTGATAACTCGCTATGGATGTCTGTTGAATCACGGGCTGCTGTACACCTGCGGCGACTTGCGGTTGCACGGCTGGTTGTGCCGGGTGAGCGCCTTCGTTCGACTCTTCAACTACTTCAGGTTGTTCAGCTTGAATTCTGGCCTCGTGTTGACCTTGGTCTGCCACATGTCTGTTTTGTTTGATTCTCTTTCAGTTTAAAGGCTATTGGGAGCTTCCCGCTGCCACCATGTCGGGTTATTTGGGCTTACGGTGGTCTTCAATGAACAACACGTGTTTACTTTAAGACGCCATTTAACTACCTTTAACAATACTTCATGTAAGCTAACACAACACTAGACACTTATATAAAGTTCCTTTCCTTTCCTTTCCTTTCCTTTCCGGATCAAAACTGTCAGTCGAGTAAAAGTTTAAAATATCAGGTTGTTTCTTTTCCAACTTAACATATTATAGAATGAGAATAACGCCAGAGGTGAGCAAAAAGAAGCACTTTAGTGCTACTCAAATCACATTTAGAAAAGAACCTACAACCAGCAAAAGAAAATACAATTCAAAATTGAGAAATCATCCTTTTAAGAAATGAAGAAATTATAGTAAATGGAATTAAGCAATGGTATATAATTTTAAAATGATATGGTTATGTGAAACCTTAACTGCAAAATTAAAGAAACCATTAGTAGACAAAAAAGGTGCCAAAAATGAGTCATAGATGGAAGGAAAATGAAGTTTTCTGTCTACGGAAATACGTGCTTGAAAATAGATAGCTTTGTTATAATTTTCAAATAAGACCTTGTTTGGTTATGCGCTGTGTATGGTAAAACCCTTGACAAACTTCGCTATAAACATATAAGAATTACACTTGGCTTACAATAATCAACTTGCTTTCTTTCTCAGCCAAAAAAAATGATGTCTCAGGCGGCCTAGTTCAGAGTAGTTTTTTTATTTTATTTTTTAATTTTACAAGCACTTAAATACACTTCACAGATTTACAGATCAAAACACTTGACTTGACTAACAGTTAGTTAACAACACCAAAATATGCCACTAGAGAAACCTATGCCAGTTTGGGTATTTGTCATGACCGAAATGTACTTTTCCACGCTTAATTTTTCATGAACAGAATTAATATAGTCTGCAAATGGAAACTTTATATTTTCCTCAAGCGCATTACTAAACATTTCTGCCATCGAAGAATAACTAGTGGGTTGCTTCTCTTAACAAAGGCACTGCCTTTATCACCAAGAAATCAAACAATTTCTTTAAAATTGATTTCACATCATTTTTGTTGAAATTTTTAACCCTAACGAATGTTGTTAATTGTTCTTTTTC
>BLFO01003573.1:190596-200596 GCA_014634245.1 Montipora cactus
GTCATTCTTCTCAACATCGCGAAGGTGTTCGCGGAATCGGTCACCTAGTCGTCTACCTGTCTCGCCGATGTATAATTTATTGCATAACGTACAGGTTATGCAATAAATGACATTTGCGGAGGTACATGTGAAACGATCGGTGATCTTAACAGATGGCTTAGGTCCCGATATCTTGCTAGTGTTGACAATGAAAGGACAAGTTTTGCATCGTGAGCGGGCGCATTTGAAAGTGCCGGGTTGCTCGTTAGTTTTGAGCGCGCTTCTAACTAAAAAGTTGCCTACGTTTTTGTCGCGTTGATAAAACCAAATTTTTGTATATCTTCCAACATGGGCGGCCAAACAGTCGCAATAGGGTCGCACCGGTATCGCGAGGTCACAGGTTCAAACTCCGTTGAAGTCCTGAATTTTTCAGGCTTCTCTTCGCAATTGCTAAAATTGCGTCCATAACTGCGAGGATCATAGCTTTACTTGATTTTATATCCGCATTTCAGTATATGATTCATTTCATATATCATTTCGTTCATTCAGTCGAACAATGTCGGATCGAACAAAGTTGGAGCGTGGACTCCAACTTTGTTCTATACTTTGGCTAGGACTTTAGAGCGACCTTATCGAATTTGTCCAATATGAATCTAGTAAAATTGTAACAGATGCTGTGAAAGGCAAAGGAGGGTTAGGCGTTTGATTCACAAATCATTACTTTATTATAAGATTGTTCATAATCTCACTCCTTCCTACCTAGTAGATCTATTGCCTACAAGAGTTTGCGAGGGAACTCAACTTTCCTTAAGGTCTGCTCTGAATTTCACTATCTTTCCAGCTCGTACAGAACGTTTCGAATTATCCTTTTCTCCATCAACAACCAAAGAATGGAACAATATTAATGCTCAACTTAGGTCACGCGACATTTGAGGACATTTAAGAGGGAGCTGTCCATTCATTCAAGTATGTGTTTGGAAGCTTGTGCCTTGAACTATTACTCATATAGAATTGCGGTAAAATTTTCTCCTGTCTGCTTGTGTGGACAAAGTATTGAAGATATAACGGTCACCTTTTTTCTTCATTGTGCTATAAATTCTGCCCTGAGAACTAACTTTCTGGCCTCCGCTGCTCGAATTGTTCCTTCCAGATGGGATCGTCTCTCAGAGAAGGAGAAAGTTGGGTTGCTCCTTTTCGGTTCTGTTAATTTGATAATAACAACAGCTGTATTTTGAATTGCGAGAAAGTCATAAAGGATTTATAGTGAATGTCGTTATGAGGGGCATTGGCCAGTTGATAGTGTAAGCTATATTATATGTAACTTTTTTCAGTTACTCCTGGCCTTGGGGTTTGCATTATGATTGGTTAAATTTAGCATACTAATACTTTTAAAAATAAAAAAAAAAAAGAACTGTCAGAAAACATAAAATACGGTGAGAAATAGCTAGGAGGTAATGAATTTCGTCTAAAAAAGGAAAGACATCTGTTGCTTCCGAGAAGCGCATACAGCACGTAATTATCAAGGCAGATCCATGTTGTAGGTGCTGTGGTCCATCCTGGTCTTGTTGTAACAGATTACTCCATGTGATAATAATGTGTTTTAAGCAAGTGTAGATATCTCTTTTTATGACGAAACCTCTAATGCGATTCATAATAATAACTCTACTTACCACCTTTTTGCACGCATAGTTCATGGTTAAGGGCTTTCTCCCAAACCAGGACTGTGACTTGCAGACAAGCTTGTATTCGTCAAGGTCGCCTGCTAGTTGCTTGTGGATTAAGATAACACAGTTAGTCCGGATACGGGGCGGTTTATGTTTGGGATAGTCTTTTGCACGTGACTTGTGAAAAGGGGTCACCTTCTCTTTTTTACCATGCTGCAGGGATCACGGTTTGTTGAATAGTCATCTTTAAGTAGCATGGACTCTGGTTAACCTTCCTTACTTTTAATTATTTACGTGTCTTCATGGTATTGATGATGATCACTATAACGATAACGATAATGATTATGATGATGATTATGTTGATTATGATGGGCTGATAACATGATTGTGTTCGAATTCCTATCGTAGAGAACATTGTGGCGGGGAAGAGCACGGTCCAATCATCCATCTACAGTGACCAATACTCGAATGGCACATCAGACAAAGCAGTTGATAGGAATCCTGACCAGGAATTTAAGAATGGACACTGCTCACGTACTTTAAAAGATAATCCAAGCTGGTGGCGAATGGATTTGAGCAGTCCTGTCCAGGTCTTTGAAGTTCGCATCGTTATTGGGAATTCGCCCTCGTCTGACGGGTCAAATGTTGCAAGGAATCAAGACTACAATATAACAATGGGTGAGAGAAACACTTGCAGAAATCTGCTGTTGAAACATACTGAACTTAGCCATAAACTTAAGAACAAGAGACTTTTCAAGCTTGACTCCAAGAGAATCATAAGTTAAATGTTTTGTTATTTACTGAAAGATTTACAGATTTCAAAAGCTTTTTGTGTGCTCCAATTAAGAATTGGTTCATGGTTAGTGTGCGTATATGGAGTTGTTGGAAGTTATGAGAGCACGATAGAGGCGTAAGAGTGGCTCAAAGCGATTGCCGAGGGCAACTCTAGTATCTTGAGTGCATTCCGAACTTCCTAAGTGCATCCAATCTCGTTCCAATAGCCTCCGTTACCTTTGTCCAGCGGAACGGGCGCATGAGGCTCTGGAATAATCCAAAACAGGAACCAGAAAACTCTGGTTCCGGTTAAATAACCGCGCGTGCGTGAGGGGAAACGGTTAGAAATCAACAAAAACATCTGAAGTTTACCTTGCCACGAAAGCGCTTATTTTTCACTCGCGAGACAGTACACATGAGTATAAACACATCTCGTAATACACTCGAAACGTTTAAACTGCGGAGAATAAAAAATAACGGGAGCAATTTTTTCAATGGATAATTATGTGGCTAGCCTTACATACGTATGTTTTATCCCTGCCAAGGGACTCATCAGAGACCTTTTGGCTAACTCGTCAAACATCGCGTTTGAAGTCCCGCTAGGATCAAAATGATGGTGGCAATCTTGGAATCTTTATGTGAAAAAAGGCCAGATTGCCACCATCATTTGATGCTAGCGATACTTCAAACGCGATGTTTGACGAGTTAGTCGAAAGGTCTCTGATGAGTCCCTTGGCAGGGATGAAACATACGTATGTAAGGCTAGCCGCATAATTATCCATTGAGAAATTCTTACACTTTTTCATTTTTTTTCAATCAAAAGAAATTTCAGCATCTGGTGTTACGCAAGTGACAACTAGGAAATTTAGAATGCTGTATTTTAACGTAACGGAACTGGTAAGTAGTAAAAAGATTTATTTCTAGATTAACTTTGACGTCGTATAGATAAAAATCCGGAAGAAAGCATAATTTTTTAGTTTAGAATTTAACAGCTAATCAAATATGGCCTCTTTTGGATTTGACCAGAGTCTCTTCTTTTGCGACCGCTGGTCAAGGGAACGATGACTCTGGGAACGATATTAAAGTGCATCCAGAACTTAATATTTGAGTACATGCACAGGATATACTCAAATAGCATGAACCAATTATTTTATAACATATCAACACGAAAAGCCGCTTCAGTGATTAAATTCGTAATTCTTATCATGGGAAACAGAAGCAAAAAAACATTTTATTGGGTAATTGAAAACACACCACCTTGAAAAACAAGTACACTGGAATTGGTGTGAAAAAATGCCCATAACGTTTGATATCCTCTCAAAAGAACTGACTATCGATAAAAACAAAGCGGAAAAAATATGCCTTCAATCTATAGAAGAAGTGACAAGTTTTGTAAAAAATATATATTGTTTTTGACTCAACGGCTTGCTGAGTTTAGGCGTTTCAAAACAACGTTTACATTCAAAACAGCATTTACACTGGATTGTGCAGTTGGTGAAAATAGGATAGTTTGGTGTCATGTTGGCTTGCGTGTCCAGCAAACTTAGTTTCTTGACCTCACTACTGAAAGTATCGGTAGTAATTTAATAGCAAGGTGAAGCTACTTTTCAAAGCTATTAACGATGTGCACATTTTTGCATTAGCGGTAGTCCCGTTGCCCATACTCGAACAGATTACTATTATTTTCCTTTTCAAACGATATGCAGGCTTGACCCAAACCAACTGTAGTCATTCCGTGGCGTTAAACTATAGATTTGTGTATAGCGAATTTCACCTTCATTTCACTGGAGATCCACGATCCATCTTTTGGTCAATGATCGCTTTTTACTTCATCTATGACTAATTTTTAATTGACAGCAAAATATCTATTAACTTTTATGGCTTAAATTTAACCTTTAAAAGAACCGAACTTCTTGATTAATTACGTATAAATTTATTAAAATGCCCCTGTAATTAAAAAAAAAAATCACTTCCTCTTTTTCTCCAGATTTTAAAAGTGTGTTTGCCTAACACCTAACTGGCAAACTTTTGAGCTTTGACTTTTATCCAAAGGCCGTTTACTTTGAGTGTAAGTTTTGGATCATCACCTTTAAAACTGACCGATTAGACCTCAGAGGGTTGGATCCAGGCAAAAGAGACGTCAAAGGCTCACCAGCCTAAAATTTCAGCGTGTAAATGCCGCCTATTATATATGCAAAACGTGAGTTTAGAAATCTGAAAGCCCAAAAGTCCAGTGCTGCATATTAATTCTGCGGCGCACACACGCATTGTATTCTTAAACTAGTGACCCTTTGACGTCATGTTGTCCTCGATCCAGCTCTCTCAAGATCTTAAAATTAGTAATGGCGGATCATTAAATGGGAAAATTCCAGTTAAAATAAACAGGTGTCTTTTTTAAATAAAGGCTTAAAACTTGGTCCCTTAGCGTTTAGTTTACATAGTTATAAAACCCAAAGAAGAATAAGAATTGATTTTTTGGTCACAGTGGCACTTTAAGTTTAACCTGTACTCACTTTGGCAAAGGGCTAATTTTCAAAACTTCAGCTTGCTAGTTCACCAAATTAACCCAGAAAAACAAAAATAAAGGGGTTTTTTTCACTTGAATTGCAGGCGACAGCTTCAAAGTAGCAAATAATCCAGTTTGTGCGCGATGGGATGGTTTATTTGACCTGGAAGCATCACTTGTGTGTCACATAAATCCGCCAAGGAGTGGCAGATATGTTGGTATACTCACAACCAGAAGACAGTTCCTACAGCTCTGTGAGGTTGAAATCTTTTCAAAAGGTGCTTCAGTGTTAAGTAAAGCTGTAGTAGAACTGGTGTACACCGCATTATCTTTTTTTATTCTCGTGTATGGCTGACACACTTCTACCCTGCATCTGGTCGATTTGGGGAAGCCTCGTACCCAAAGTCCTCAGGCTTTTTGGTCAGCGGGTGAGACCCGGAGAGAGATAACGGACTCCATTTTCCCAGAAAACGCGTGGTTCCAGTCTTATTGCGCATACTTAAGTTTAAACGAAAGCAGTAAACAGCGGGAAATAAATGTCAGGTTGAAAATGTTCGAGAAACAAAAACTTTAGTTTTACACACCATAAAAGAAACTGGAGAAATGATCATACCCTGCGAGCAGTTGGTTTTTCCTACGCTTCCCGAAAGAGAAACCACTGCAAGCAACCGTTAGTTTCTTTGATTGAGCCGCCGTCCAGCGCCAAGGACTAATAAATTTAATTTGAACTGGTAAAACGAGTTATTAAACTTGTTTTGGTGCTTGCGCAAGCGTTCAGCTACGAAGCTGCAGCGTTTGGGCGAGCCCGCTGTCTATTAATTTCATATTTTTCCGCGAAATAAGACGAAACGCATCACGTGGAGTATGACGTAGTTCGCACATCCTCGATGGGAAATCTAACGGTAGCTTGCAGTGGTTTCTCTGTCGGGAAGCGTAGGAGAAACTAACTGCTCGCGGGGTAGCTGTAAAAGCGAGTGAAGATGAAACTTCTGTTTTAGTGTTTCAGCGTGGATTCCATCGTGAAGAATACCATCGTGCAAGCAACGATCGACAATTTTTTTGTGGAAACGACACCAATGTCCTCTTCTACCACAGTTTTATGTTTCCGTTATTCTGAATTGCTTCGACGACCTTTTTCCACGGGATTCTTCCCAAACAGACTGATGTAATGTTTTCCCACGGTACGTTTGCAACATTTACGGGAATCAGCTTTTAGCAGTGTGGGAAAATTCCCGTGCTATAAACGGTTGCTATTTATTAGTCGAAACTGCTTAAAGCAGCTGCTTAAGGCCGCTGTTACACGTTGAAACTTTTAGCTGAAACTTATGTGCAACGGCCCTGCAAAAGAAGTTTCAGCAGGCGTTGCACCGTGTAACATAAAAGGTCGAAAATCGTTCGGAAACGTTGAAACTGGTCTCGAAATGTTGTTTACATGGTATTAGCCGGTTTCTGATCGGCTTACGCAGCGTAGCGTAACAAAACTGATCATGAGTGAGACCAGTTTCACGAAGTGGTGTTTATACATGGTTAAACTCCTGTTTTTATCACCACTGCGATTGCTGCGACCGTTGCAGAAGTAAAAAGCGGTTCTACTTTTCGTGAAACTTGTCTCGCAACGGAAGTTCCAAAAAGTTTCACGAAACCGACTATGTTACACGGTGCAATGCCTCCTGGAATTTGTTTCGCAGCGCTGTAGCACACAAGTTTCAGCCAAAAGTTCCAACGTGTTAAGCCGCTGTTACACGTTGAAACTTTTAGCCGAAACGTATGTGCAACGGCGCTGCAAAAAAAGTTTCAGCAGACTTTGCACCGTGTAACATAAAAGGACGAAACTTGGAAACGTTCAAACTGGTCTTGAAATGTTGTTTACATGGTCTTAGCCGGTTTCTGATTGGCTTACGCAGCGTGGCGTGACAAGAGCGAGGGTGACCAGTTTCACAAAGTGGTGTTACACGGTGAAACTCTTGTTTTTGTCACCACTGCGATCGTTGCGACCGTTGCAGAAGTGGAAAGCGGTTCTACTTTTCGTGAAACTTGTCTCGCAACGGAAATTCAAAAAGTTTCACGAAACCGACCATGTTACAAGGTGCAACGCCTGCTGAAACATGTTTCCCAACGACGTTGCACACAAGTTTCAGCCAAAAGTTTCAAGGTGTAACAGCGGCTGTAGACAATTCAAACCCCGACGTTTAATTATTAATTATTTTTGTGGCTTATATATTGCTAAGATGCTTTAAGTCTCGAGGTGTAAAAAAGAAACAAACAGCACTGAAACTAGTTTTAGATTTCGAATCTCCCTCCAAATTCTAAGGCTTCCTGTGTGGTACTTCGTTATATTACTTACCGACTTCCTGTCGGACAGTCATTGTTATGCAAGCGTCCAATAAAAAAAAAATGTTTAAGTCTATCATCCCAGATAGACCAAAAAGCTGACCAGCTGACAGCCGACACCTGATCTTACCTATCCTGATCCTGATCCTACCCTGATCTCAAATCTTGTATGTGTTGGTTTTCAGGCTGGGAATCAATACATTTTTAGTCGGAAAATTCCTTTTACTTTGCCACCAAAAGACTGCGCTTTGTTACATGTTGATTCTCTTTCATATTAAGCTAAGGCCCGGTTCATACGAGACACTAGATAATGAGATGATTTGCTTCATTATCTATTGTTTGAATTGCATTCGACACGGCAGAAATGCGACGTATGAACGTGGTCTAAGATGAAATAACCGTGTTTAGATCAAACTCAGAAGCGATGCGTTTCTGAAATGCGTTTGAAGCGGGAAACAAACTTAATGCAGGCGTGCTCAGCCAATCAGCATCAAGTAATCATACCCTCTTGATTACCAAGTGCCCACGTGATTAAGAAAAAATGCCCTCTGTCTCAGCTAAATTGCATTTAGTAATTTTGCCGCATAGGTGTATATGAAAAAAGTTCAAACTTTACCTGTTAAACAAAACAGAGTCGGTTGCACGTAAGTAACAACTATTTAGTCGTAAAACTTCAAAATGCGATGGAATGAGTAAGCTTTGATTAAATGATTAAGATTTTATAAATACCATGTTGGAATAGTAGATGATCTTCTGCAGGGAGGTATTTTTACCCAAAGCACTTGACTTCTGTAGAGTGGGTTTGTGTCAACATGCGCTGGTATTTAGTGTTTTTCTGCTCATGGATGTTACGTAACATCCATGAGTTTAGAAGGCAATCGGATGGCACTCGCTCACTCACTCGATTCTGATTAATTTATTCATTAAACTTGAATTAAACAATTTTCTCCTACCTCCCCTACTAAGTATTGTTTTTGTCTAAGAATGTTAGTCGTCTTCAGGAAGGCTTTTAGGGGAGACTAGAAAGGCGGCCCTTTTAATGGCCGAAAAATGGACAGCCTGGGTACAAGTTTGTCAAACGCATGGAAGGTCATGAAATCAGCCATTTTTATGTCGTAAATATGTTGTTGTTTTTTTTTATTATCAGCTTTTGCTCACACGTAGATGAAAGCTGGTAGAGGTATTTATGACAGTGGTGATGTATCGGTCAAAACAGCACGGTCGCGGAGGTCAAAGAATCGATACAAAAAAGCCAGAAATTGGGATCGTGTTAACATATACGTATGGGGGAAATTAAGCTCGTCCGCGAGTAGCTTTTTCTCTTGGCAACATAATTTGATTGTTTCCGCACGCTTTCTCTCCTTGCGGAGTCCAAGGGAAGCTTAGTAAAGTTCTTGTTAGGTTTTGGTTTCATTGTTTCAGTAAGGTTTTATTTTGTATACACACATTGAAATTCTCCTTGTGTTAGCTAGTATCCAACGGAAGTTCGAAATTTGTAAGCTTAAGGACGTTCGTGCGAAATTTTTCTAACATTGATTTTTTTCCAATAATTTTACCATTGAAAGATCATGAGTTAGCGATTTCAGAAATGTAACAAAAATGGGGAGTCACCGACTTCGTTTTGGAAAGAACATAGCCGGAAGAACACCTAAATCTGAGTAAATCGTGCTTCGTTAGCGAAGAAGACCACATTGGCTGTGTAAACAACCTGTTATTTGATTTTTCTATTTCCTTTCTATTTCGAGCAGTATGGGTTCGAGTCCTGGTTGGGAACATTGCATTGTGTTCTTAGGCGAGACACTTTACTCTCATAGTGCCTCAGTATCCATTCAGGTGTATAAATAGGTAGTGACAAATTTAATGTTTGGGGGTAACCCTGTGATGGACTAGCATCCCATCCAGTTGGTAGCAAAAATACTCCTAGTCGCTTCATGCTACAGGGTCCATTGAAGTGTGTGAGTGACAGGTATGCTCTCCAAGTTCTGTCCCTTTGTTTCTTGTGATGTATCAGGTTCACTAAGACACTTGGTCTGTAAATCAACTAATGTCTTGTTATTCTTGTCAACCTTTTTGTGGCGAAGTCAGGTGACCCAATTTGAAGAAAAGGTCATGGAAAATGATCGAAACCACAAATACAATAAATTGTTTATCTACCTAGCTAAATTCTTTGTTCTTTACGTCATTTGTTATTTGTTAAAGAACGAGTATGTAGACCTTATTCCTCACATTCTCGTCAACTCACTCTACTAAAGCAAGAACAAACTAGAACTAATTTTAATTTACATCTTATTGACTCTGTTCAAAATAACGTCTCATCTTCTAAAGAAATCCTTAATTTACGTTCAATTGTTAATCATAATCTCAATAGCTTCACTCCACAAACTGCATCTCACATCAGTAACCTACAGAAAGACAATGCCGGACATTATATTAACTATGACAGACAAAAACATGGGTTGGGGTTCAGTGCCCATCTCATGGTTTTCTACAGAATACAACCGACATTTTTCTGACATCACAACTTACAAACGCATTGATAATTTTGGCATTTCCGAATACAGTTACAAACTCCAACAGATTACTCAACAAACTTAAACAACGTTTTTTCTACCATTATTTCTAACAGTAACAACCAAACTTTACTTGACCCAACACCACAAAACCAACTACACCAGCCATACATGAAATAACTACTTAAGGTACACAAACTGGACAGACCTGCTTCACACAAGAACATTACAGAACT
>BLFO01003573.1:213096-228096 GCA_014634245.1 Montipora cactus
GATAACACTATTGAGTGCTGCCACTCGCTTGACGTGATGTCGGAATCCTAATCATTTAATAAACCTAGGCAAGTTTTTTAAAGAAAAATCCCAAACACCTTTATTTTATTGGTCTGGGGCTTTACAATCAGATAAAAATGCTCTTGTCCTTCTGAGAGCTTATATTCAGGGGAGCCATGGGCTCGCTTAAATTCAGGGGAAGTCTCGGGTTGATAATTTGAAAGACAGCATAGTTTATACATGACGTCTGTGGTAAACTCTCTATGACACTCTGACTCGGATCTGTCTATCTTGGTGATTTGCCTCTGGGCATTGAGTAACTGAAATCAAACTTTTGAATTTTTAGGATGTTCTGAACATGGACCACGAAAGTCGGGTGCTTAATTACACAACTAACGCCATAACAATTATGCGAACAGGCCAGCAAAACTAAAATTAGTCCCTTTGCAAGCGAAGTCTGGGAAGTTAAGTAGAAAGGGAAGTCTAATAACTCTTTGAGAAAGAAATGTGGAGAGCGTGGTGCAATTGACCACTAAAGCCTTAGTTGTGGCTTTATGTTGTACACTTCTTAAGTTTTGCAACTGGCGGAAGACTTTTTGAACTCTCCAAGAAAAAATCATATCATAATATGTGTTTCATGGAGAGTGTGAACCATGGTTATTAGAGTGTGAGAATGGTTATTAAACATATGGAACTGCATCCAACAGACATGAGTCACTAGTATTACAAGAACATGGGTAAGAAATATGAAATAATTTGGTTTTATCAACTGGGTTGATAATGTGAACTGGCCACAGTGAAGAGATTCGGAAACTGACGTTTCGAGCACTAGCCCTTCGTTGGAGCCCTTCGTTGGATTCGCTCGGAAGTAGGGCTAGCGCTCTTTACAGTAGCCAACTCACATGATAAACCCAGTTGATAAAACCAAATTATACTCCCACCAATGCAGCACCACAGTTTCTTTAGAAGCTTACTCCCATTACTAAGAAATATGAAGATTGAATCACTTTGTTCATGAATCACTCTGTGTTCAAATCATTTGCAGAACTTCGCAATGTACATAAACCAGGGTCTATTTTGTTTAACTGCAAGTGTTTGAAAAAAGTTAATGATGTTGACCAAAAAGGAATACAACCTTGTTGAAACAAACTTTGTGTTTGTGCTTTGTATAAGACATAGATCTCGATTAGTGATAATTAACAGTAACGTGGAGACATCAACATATTTATCCTCATTACCAAGAACTGCATGCTAAAATTGATGAATTTTATTTTTTTAAATGTTTTTTTACTAAGTTTAAGCAGGTCAGGCTTCAGGCAATTCAACATTTAGCTCCGAAAATTGAAAATGAATTAAGTTGAATCCTCAGTCTTGATTTATTAACAGATAAATTACCAGCATCAGAAAATCTAGTGTAACTTTATATGTATGAACGTCAGATGAACAAGTAAAAAGAACACAGATATTCTGAGGCGTAGAATTGGTAGATATGTCGTGCGTAAGAGAAAATACCGTTACAAATTAAAGCATATTGAGGGGAAAGACATTAGCAGAGACAAACAAAGGAAAAGCATGAGATATGTTACCAACAAAGAACATCAGCCAAAGAGCTCCTTTTTGAGAAGATAATGCAAGTCTCGATCAGCTGTTCAAGTTTGTTGACAAATTTCTTAATTTAAAAAAAGCTTCAATCTTTCTCTGACACGAATCAAGCAAAGAACTTGCTGGTAGATTTACTGAACATTTTCAGATGAAAATCACCGGCATTCGACGTGAATTATCTGCTAGTTTGTTATTAATATTAACAATTGAAGTTCATGAAACTTGTCTCGCGCCTCCACTGTCGTGCTTCCAGCCTGTGTTGTAAAGCGTGATAAAACGTTTTATTATGTCATCGAAAGCAAAATCTTGTGAACTCCCAACAACCTGGATTTTTAAAGCTGCATCAATCAACTGCTACCAACTATTACGAAAATCATTGACTAACTGGTAACGGAACTGTTAAGGTCATATTGATGAGCACATTAGGTAGAATCTCAATGCAAAGAATCAAACATTTTTGATACAAACTGGCTGAGATATCTATTTTCGTCGTATTTGAACAAAATCTGGTTAAGTGTATTCCGTCATCACTTGGCTAATTTGCATATTTTAAAAACTTGAATATCTCTGGAACGAAAAGAGATATTTGAAAATTTTAAACAGCATTTTTCTTCTCCTACAGTCTACTTGTTTATGTTTCAAAATGGCTTAAATAGGAAAGGTGAAATTTTTGTCATAGTACCACTTTAAGGTGATTCCATTGCACTGCACATTCCTGCTGCGCACAATTTCCGCATAATTAGCGCTCGCACATGAGCTCGTACACGTACAAAACGTAAGACATTTCCCTCAAACTAAGCTCGATAGGGAAATAAATGCTCCTTTTCTCTTAAACGAGCACGGTGATCCCCGATTTGTTTTTTCCTGTATTTGCTAAGAACAGTCAAATAAAGATCATATTTGAAAAAGACATTGGAACATGATTTTTTTTTTTTTTTTGCAAATTGTTCTGTACTGGGTGTATTTTAGCCAAGATGAGGACTTCAAGCTAACCACGGAACTCTCCGAAAAAAGTGCAATATTCCCACAACCAAGCATTCACGCTGAGAAGTTATTGATCCATGTTGGGCCAGCCTTTTTGTGGAAAAAACTACTCTGCGAGTATTTATCTGATTCACTTCAAATTTGGAACAGTAAAAGATTTAAGAATTGGTTCATGCTTAGCGTGCGTATATCGAGTTATGGAAGCACGCGGGAAGTTTGGAGAGCACGAAAGAAGCGTAAGAGTTGCTCGAGGCGCAGCCGAGAGCAACTCTAGCTTCTTGAGTGCTCTCCAAACTTCCCAAGTGCATCCATAACTCGATATACGCACAGCTAAAAGCATGAACCAATTCTTTTATAACATGGCGACAACAACTTAGGCACTAAACTGACATGTTTTCTTTCTGATTGACTACAACTAGTTCTCACGATGCACGGTGAAGGAAAACAAAGGTCTTTATTATCCTAACACGCCACAATCAGTTAAGCAACAGTTGAACGAAAACGCTTAACCTGTTCTCTAAAATTGTCAATGAAAAATTCGCTTCTTCGAATTAAGATTATCTGAATGAAAACGTAGCCAAGCAAAGTACAAATACTCAATGAAAATGTAGACAAGCAAAGCCAAAATACTCACCTCGAAGTAAACATCTTTGCCAGGCAAAAGTCAAAGGCTCGAAGTAGGGTTAGGATTGTTCAGAATATCTTCACATTGCCGAAACTTAATTAAACAAAGGAACTTGCACTAAACGCGACGGAAATTTTGCAGCTGAAATGAATTGCACAAGTCATTTTATGGAGCACGGCCGTGCGTCCATAGAGATTTGGTTCATGATGACGCAATGGGAATTAGATAGGACTAGCACGCGCGCTGTGTTATAAATATTTATGGTAAATTTTTCTATTGTTTTATATTCTTTGTTTTTTGTATCTTTTTTTTAGGGGAAAATGACCTCACAGACTTAAAGTGAAATTTTTTAATATAAAGAGATTGGATGTCGGTTGCTGAAAGACGATCTTGAAACAAACTCAAAACTGAAAAAAGTTCTTCAATATCTTGATTCAGTCCGGAAATATAATTAATACAATGAAATTTGTATAAATTCTATGTTTAGCAACAAATTTTGTCATTTTAACAATTTTATCTCGTGATTAAAATAAAATATTTTGATTGAAAATTTTAGGTCCATTTTGTGACTTCATTTTCCAGCCAAAAAAAATTAAAATGTTGGCAAACTAATACCGCCAAATTTTGTATCTTAAAAGTATGTAATAGTGCTTCAAATTTGTGCTTGCAAGGATAAAATGTTAAAAAGTTATGGTTGGCCCAATATGAACAAAAATTCTCCACCGTGAATCTAAAACGGCTTAAATGAAACGATACTGCTTATGTGAATAAAAGAAGCTTTACTTTCAAGATAAAATTTTGTGTCTTTCAAGTAACCAAGACTTTTTCTTCTGTATGAAGGTGATTCGAATTTTTAACGCACAACCATTATAAATACCCGATTTAAAGAACATGTTGACGCGTAAACGAGCATGGGGTACACGAGCAATTTCAAGGGAATTACCTTAAACGAATCTATTGTTTATCTTAAAGTCGGCCTACTTCTTCGGCAAGTTTTGAGAAGTTTCCCTTGGTCTCTACTTTGCAAAATCTCAGAAAATTCCCGATTTAGGTGTCCTTGCCAAATTTTCCATAACTCGGCTTTGCGGGCACTTTTGGACCCGTCGTCTGCAATAAAATGTTCTCCGATGTTTGCAATTTAAGTGCAGCATAGTAATTACAAGATAGTGCAATTTGCTCCGGGGTGTTTTTTAACCCTCTTTAATCGGCCTACTTTTTGGGCGATTTTTGAGACTTTCCTTTGGTTCTCCCTTTGCAAAATCTCAGAAAATGCACGATTTAGGTATTCTTGGCAAATTTGTCATAACTCGGCTTTGTTGGCACTTGTTGGAATCGCCGTTTGCGGCAAAATGTTTTCAGATGATTGCACTTAAGTGCATACTAAATAATAGATAATGCAATTTGATTCGAGGTGCTTTTCAAGCCCCTAAAGTCGGCCTCTTTTTTGCGCGAATTTTGAGAAGTTTCCCTTGCCCCCAGCCCGCCACCCCCCTCCTCTGCAAAATCTCAGAAAATGCGTGATTTGGGTGCCCTTGCCAAATTTGTCATAACTCGGCTTCGCGGGCACTTTTGCAGCCACCGTTTGCAACAAAATGTTGTGCGATGTTTGTACTTTCAGTGAATACTAATCAGGAGATAACGCAATTTGTGCCGGGGTGTTTTTAAAGCCCCTAATTCAGCTTACTTTATGGGCCATTTTCGAGACGTTCCCCTTAATTGGTCCCTTCTTTCCATTGGATGCAAAAAATGTTTATAAAAAGTGCTCAATTCAGTTAATTTGAGACGTTTCCTGGGGATAACCCCTTCATCAGTCGGATGTAAAAGCCGTTAGGCCAGAATCAAACGTTCACGGTACACGCGCGTCAAATGATGCACATGTTATTTGAAACAACCTTGGTGAATTTCGCCGAGACGATAAGCGATGTAACTAGGTTGTACGATTCCGCTAACGAGAATATCCGCGAGAAAGCTAGACGTGCTATTAAGAGGCACGATGGCGAGCGAAGCGATGGATTGACAATTATGGCAAAACACACCAAGACGTTAGCGATAACCGAGAATGGAGCGAAAAATGCGTTTAAAACACTAGTGATTAATTTGCTTATATAGCGAAGATGAGCCTGCTGAAAGCAATGATCTGGGAGATGGAAGCAGAACGCCAGAAAATCGAAGGAATTGTTATGAGCCATTGAAAACGATGGTTTCATCTTGAAATAAGACGCAAACGCATTTGAACTGAAATAGCATCGATGCTAATAAACCGCCATATTGCTGTGTTTGTTCGGTGAAAGAGGGCCTGAATTCACCTATTCAAATATTATTATCTTTGCGGCCTTTTTGTTGCTAGAAAAACGTGACAGCAACCCAGTTGTTAAGAAACTGATGTGTCCATGAAGCACTCAACCTAGAATTAATCCCATTTTCAATTTTTTTTCTCTTGGGAGTCAATTTTAACCATAAACTAAAAACACATACCCTAACAAACTTCACCGTAATACACAATTCTTTGATAGTTGTTTGCTGTCCTTTTGGTCGTTTAATTACTTTGGCACAGTTACTGTCATGCTATAATAAATTATTTTAGTGTAAGGCTTCGAGAACAACACGAGTTTAATAAACAGCCGTCTTTTCCAAATCCCGAGAAATGGTATGGTTGTCACTCAAAGGCTCGAGGACTTGAACTAACCGAGTAAAACTCAATTGATTGTTGGAGGAACTGAAATTGCCTGAATGCCGCTGCTAAGGTTAGTGATTGCATTAGAAAGCTTGTGCCATTTTTTCGACCAATGAGAAGCGAAACCAAAACAAATTGAGCCTTGTACGAGAGTCCATAGTTGGAAAAATTCTAGGTCGTATTGTTATTGACAGAGTGAGAAGTGGAGCAGACAAAAGACTCAGGAAGGAGCAAGCTGGTTATAGGCAAGGGAGAGGAACAACAGAGCAAGTCTTCATTCTGAGGAATATCATAGAGCAAGCAAGTGAGTGGCAAGCAACTATATATGTGAACTTTATAGACTTTGAGAAAACTTTCGACTCGGTACACCGGGACAGCCTATGGATTATCATGCGGAAGTACGGCATCCCCAAGAAGATCATAGGGATAATACAGCTGTTTTATGCGGATTTCCAATGTGCTGTAGAGAACCAAGGAGAGAGAGGTGAATGGTTCAATATTAAGACCGGTGTAAAACAAGGCTGCAACATGTCTGGATTCCTCTTTCTTATAGTGATGGACTGGATAATGAGAAGAACTGTTGGCAAGGGGAAAAACGGCATAAGATGGAGACTAACAACAAAACTGGATGACCTAGATTTTGCAGATGACGTAGCATTACTATCCTCGTCAAGAAATCAAATGCAAGAGAAAACCTCAAGAATGGACAGGGAAGCCAAAAGGGTCGGCCTGAAAATAAACCTTGACAAGACCAAAGTCATACGAATCAATGCGAAGAATCAAGTACCTATCAGCATAGTGGGTAAAAACATCAAAGACGTAGAGGAGTTTACCTATCTTAGTGCCAAAGTCAATAAAGAAGGAGGTGGGATGGAGGACTTACAGTCAGACTTTCAAAGGCAAGACTGAGGGACATATATTAGGCTAATTAAGATCTGGAACTCCAAGAGCATCTCAAAGAGAACGAAGATGAAACTGTACAAGACCCTTGTCTTGCCTGTATTGATGTATGGATGTGAGACCTGGAAAATGACCAAGAGCGATGAACACGTTCTCAACGTGTTTCAAAACAAATGCCTCCGGAAGATTCACAACATACGTTGGCAAGATCACATCACCACCAAAGAGTTACTAGCCAGAGCGGAAATGTCACCAGTGAGTCAGGAAGTAAAGAGAAGACGATGGAAGTTCATTGGCCACATTCTAAGGCACGACAGAGTGAGCGATACAAGGACAGCGTTAAATTGGAGACCGGAGGGAAAAAGAAAGAGGGGGAGACCAAAGACAACGTGGAGAAGGACCGTTGAGAGGGAGATGAAAGAAGGAGGATGGGGTTCGTGGGAAGAGGTGCGGGGCGTTGCGGTAGACAGACAGACATGGAAAGCTTCCGTGGAGGCCCTATGTGCCACCTCGCACGCGGAGGATAGGTAACAGGTAACGAGAGTATTTTCCCAGGCTTTTAGTAAATTAGAAGGAGTTGCTTTCAATCATTCTGATTGGTTCAGCTCGGGGCTCGTACCTATTGTGTTTTGTCCTCGCAATTACTTTGATTTACGATGGGTAATCAAAACTCGCTTCATTATCCTGGTGAAATTAAAGGGAAATACATATCCCAACTGCATGAATGCAAAATTCATTGCGGTGGTTACCAGTTACATGCGCAGTCAACAATTCTTTGTTATGAGATCGAATCCTTAGCAAGACTCCCAGTTTATCGTCATCACACGGATTATCAGTCACAAGCGCCTCTCAATGACCTTTTTCATTTTTCAAAACTAAATTTTGGGTGGACGTCAATCAAATGTTTGATTGACGTCCATTCAAATTTGGTTTCGAAAACTTAAAAAGAAAGTCGTTGAAGGGCGCGTGTGACTCATAATCCCTGTAATGACGACAAACTGGCAGTCTTTCTAATTGAACGCAAACTACGGTGACAAACATAAGGCTAAACAAGCGCATACCTGAAATGCATATACCTAATACACATGTAAAACGTATTAATAAAGATACAGCTTTTCGATGCTAACGTATTCACTTAAGGATGGCGGAAGATCACGAAATGAATACGTTAAATGAATACGTTAGCAGCGAAAGTTATATCTTTATTGGGATATATTCTCTCTTGTTTTTATTGTTTCTTGTATATCTTCGTATTGTATTACCTCCTTTTGTTACTATCAATATTACCTCATAAGCTACTCAAATTATTGTTATATATTTCAAAAAATTTAGCTAACGGTAACCGTTACTTCTGAAGATGTCTGTTGAGACATACGAAACGAATGTTAGCCTCATGTTTGTCACCGCAGTTTGCGTTCGATTTCTAATCAAGGTTCTTCGGCCAAAGACGAAAAGTATCTTTCCTGCAAAGGAGTGGTTTTTCAAAGACACAATCAACATTGCTTTGCTTTGATAAACAGAGGCAACAGCAAATCGAAAGTGGTTGTGACCAGGGGCCCGTTTCTCGAAAGTTCCGAAACTTTACGGGTTATTTTCGGGTGTCACAATGTCTTCTGTATCTCAAGAACAGAGAGGATTTAAGTCGTCAAACTTTACAGACATGTTTCTTTTAACTGGCTTAAAAACATGTTAAAAGATCGGCTTTCCAAAACAAGTGCATGGTTAGCAGTTTCACAAACGGTCAGTGTAAAACGCAGACTGCGGACTGCAGACCGGGGGTAAAATGCAGACTGAGGTTATAATTTAACTGTTGAAAACGCCCAAACCCATTAGAAATGCTACCAGTTAAGCCTAAATATTGTTATAGGCTTAATTAGGCCTAAGGCGTTTGGGCTTTTTTAACAGTTGCGTTATAACCTCAGTCTGCATTTTACCCCTGGTCTGCAGTCTGCAGTCTGCGTTTTACACTGACCGGTTTCACAAATGGCTTTTCGGACCCGAAAAAGTTTGGGAACTTTCGAAAACCCAGAACGGATCTGCCACAGTCAGGTGGGACACTCTATGACAAACACACAACAATGCGTTACACATGACAAGGTGAAGATACTTCATGACCGCGACTGTCATTAAAAACTAACAAATCCCGAACAAGCGCTCCGGATTAAATAGTACTATGGAGTTACTAAACACTTCAAACGATATACTTAGGGAGCATGAAACGATCGATTATCGTCTCCCTGTTCGGCCCCAAAGTTTTTTTGTTATGTATTTATCATGAAGTGTCCTATCTGACTGTTCCAACCGTTCGGAAATGCGTTCTTACGCTTTGCTTCCGATTAATTCCCGGTCCTTCACGGCCACAGTATACAAACTGAACGCCCGCCTAATATCAAGCCCACAATTTAATGCAGTTTCATTATTTCAGTTCATTTCATTTGTGCATAAGGGAAAAAGCCTTCAAGTTTCAAGAGGACCGTTATAAAAACCCATTCGATCGCAACTCAACGTCCGGTAAGCTTGTCTTTATTCTGGATACATTCTTTGATCCATAATAGCTCATTTCTTACTATCTATAAATCTTTATGCATATCAAATATTTATTTCGTCTTAATTAACTTAACGACTTTCCGAATTACGGTAGATAAGCCGTTTTCCTTGAGAGCACACAACAAGAATGAATTAGATAAGAATCTTTCTCTATCAATATACGGTCTTGCCCCATCACAGTCACAAGTGGGCTTATTTTTAGATACACTTTTCGCGCGAAAACAAACAAAGGGCCGCCAATTTTAACCAATCAGATGAAGCGATGTCACGCGTGACTGCTTTTGCCATGTTTTTTCAGGGAAATGACAACTGAATTTCGCGGGAACGGGTATTCTAAAAATAGACTCATTTGTGACTGTACTGGGGAGCCCACCCATGGCAGAAGAACACTAGTACTCTTATTTATTTATTGATTGATTGATTTATTCATCTAAACTTTATTGGGTTTCAATTATAATACAAGAATAATCTATTAAAAATAAATAAATAAACAAAAGAAAACATAAAACACCCAAATGGACGAGCACGAACGAGACCGAGGGACCCATGCGAGGTGCCGCCCAAATTGAAAATTCAATGAAAAATCTAAAAAACTATAAAAAAATCATGTAAGCGAATGAACTATGAGTGGTGGCAAGCACACGATCTTACAAGTGACCAAGTGCACTGGCATTCCACGTCAAATGTTGTACGCAAAAGGCTCGTCAGAGTTTGTTTTAAAAAGTTTTTAAAAACATCGATACTGGAGAAGCTACTTTCAGGCACAGATTTACAAGTAAAATTCCATAACTTTACAATCCTGTTAAAATATGAAGCTTGAAATGCAGAGGTTTTACAAATAGGGGTTTTTAAGTTGAAGGAATTACTAAGCCTAGTACGGCCATGAGTTACAAAAGAAACGAAGCCATGTACATTTAGATCTATTTGTCCATACAAACATTTATAGAAAAATGTTATATCTTTAAGCTCTCTATCATAAACTAGTGGTAGCAAGTCTAATCTAATAAGTCTTTCCTTACAAGACATTTCTCCAATGCGAGACTGCAGTATCCATCTAGTAGCTCTTCTCTGCATGCGCACTATCTTGCCTTGTAGGTAGCAATGACTTGGAGACCACACTTGCGTTCCAAAGCAAAGTTGCGATTTAACAAGGGACAAATATAATGTCCGTCTGACTGCTACATTTAACAATAGTGGGCAAGTACGCTTTAGAAGACCAAGTAACTTATTCGCTTTCGACACAATAGCATTAATATGTTTGACCCATGAAAGAGTGCTAGTGACAATGATTCCAAGGTCATTCTCTTCAGCCACGCGAGTGAGTTGCACGTTGTTAAGGGTGTAATTATAATGCACGGGTTGTTTCTTGCGTGTGACTGTCAGGACTTTACATTTAGAGATGTTAAATTGAATGTTATTATATCGCGTCCATTCATCCATATTTGAAAGGGTGGTTTGCACAAGTTCGCAGTTGTGAACGCACTTGACAGCACCAAAGATCTTTGAATCGTCAGCATAAAGCGCGGTATTTATTGCATTTGAAGCGTCAGGTAGATCGTTAATAAAAATAACAAACATAAGCGGACCCAGGAGACTCCCTTGGGTCACTCCAGAGGTAACAGGGGCCCATTGTGACGAAGCACCTTCAAGAACTACTCGTTGAAAACGGCCAGAAAGATAATTAGTAAGCCATGAAAGCGAATTACCAGAGATCCCATACGCGTTCAGCGTACAGTAAATACGTAAATACATAAAAATACGATACGTTCATTACATTTTTGTTTTCGTTTTTGATCAGTTAGGCATAAACCACTGATGTGGATGATGAACTCCTTTGTTTCGGTGTATTGGAGGGGATTCTATCTGGCTGCTGTCATAAGTTATTTCTGAAGCATATAGGTTGGAGTTCTATAGACTGAGGTTTCCTTAAATGTAGCTATGATCCTCGCAGTTATGAACGCAATTTTAGCAATAGCTTAGAGAAGCCTGAAAAACCGCTGCGACGCTCTGACCAACTGCGCTATGAAGCCACTGACGTAAGGAGCTGGTCATTTGTGGCTTCTCATGCAATGAATGAACCAACGAATGAAATGATATATGAAATGACTCATACATTCAACTGGGGATATGAAATCAAGTGGAGCTATGATCCTCGAAGTTATGAACGCAATTTTAGCAATAAAAACTTTTTTACTCGTAGAGATTTCTTTATTGATGCAGATGTTGAAAGCTGTTTATCAACGCACAACAATATCCTTTCTTGGAATTTTCAGTTGTCATGTGATTTCAGACGATCGCAGACTATTGTAGATCCTAGTAGATCGGCGATAATCACAGAGGATGCCAAAAAGCGGTCATCTCAAAAGTGTTAGTAAATGGTTAATTTTATTAGCCTTCAATAGCGTCTCTATTAACGAGTAAATTTCCTGACGTTCAGCACGGTTAAACACAGGCCGTATGATTTGCAATAGGCTATGTCATCCGAGTGCAACAAGTGGAACAAAAACATTTCCTGAGCAACATACCGTCTTTCCACAGGCGCGTAAAACGTTTGTACATTATTTCCCGTTGTTTGCAAGTGTGTGACTTGAAATGAGCAAATCTTTACTTACATGGAAAGATCTTTCTATAATTCAGACAAAAAACTAATTAGCGTAACAGTTAAACTGTATCAGGGTTTACATAAATATGGGTCTGAACCAAGAGCTGCTACTTCCACTATCACCCTTCCGGATTCTCTAAGAAATGCGCTTTTAAACTGCTACAGCCATTCCGGCAAACGCAGTACAGAATTTTCTTCGTTCCAAGTTTAAACAAGTTTATTCACACATACATATCTCATTCACACATACGCTTCGGATACAACATGAATATAGTACTCAAGCTCTGTGGTGGACGCAAACTTTGGTCTTTTATACCCATTGGGGTAACGTTTCCGGCACACGACGCTCTGGGGCGAGTTGTTTGGTCGAAATGCATCGCAGAGAACTCTGTATTGTTGCCAAGGAGGAGTTGCCGTTTCACTCCATCTTTGTCTCGTGGGGCTGGAAGGAAGAGAACTCGCTTTAAGATGTGGGAAACGTGAATGAAATGGTGCAAGGCCGTGGGGACAGTGATTCTGTTCTACTTGCCACGCTGAGGGTTCTAACCTAAACGATGTTCCATTGAGGTTAACACTTTTATCGCCTTTGCGGTTTTCATAAACAAGCGTTCGTACAGACGATCCTCTGGACATTCTGTTGGGGGTAGTGACCGGAGGTTTTGTACCGGAAAAATTGCTGTCAATACTTTGAAAACTCGGCTGGCTCGGCATGGACTTCCCAGCCGCCTTTTCGAGCTTGCCACGTGGGTCTTCAATGTCACTTGTTGCATCATCCTCGCTGCCATCACTCGGACTCGGTAATCGCTGTTTCTGTTTATTTCTCGAACTCGATTCATTGGAATCTGTGCAGCTTCGCCAGGTATCTTCCCCTAAAACCTCAAGATTAGAATATCTCGTGCTTGCTTCAAGTCTCCTGTCACACTTTTCGATGCCCTCGTATCTGCATTTTTGAGACAAAGTTAAAGTATCCTTGGCAACCTCGTTCTTGTTTTCTATCTTTTCTGGTTGCATAGTATTCCCACGGACCCTTTGCAAATGACCTTTAAAAGAAGAATTCGGGCTTACACATTTGACATATTGTTTATATACCTTTCTAAGCTCGTTCTCACTATTTGCTGTCCTTTCACTGTCGCTTAGATATATTACCTTGAAGCCGGAGTTTATACTTGCGAGATCGCTCCGGTAATGATGGAAAGTTTAAGAAAATTCTGTGGAGCGGATTCAGAGCTACCTTAAATTTTCAATTATATAAAGTGGGCTCTGAATCAAAACGTTTTATCCTGGCGAGTTGGATTACATTCCAGAAATAAAAAATGGGGGTCACCGAGATTTTATTTTGAGATATAAGGAACTAAAGCCAAAATATGGGGTGTTTTTGGTACACTATAACTGGATCGGTACAATCGTCCTTGAACAAATGTATATCAGAATGAAAGATTGACTGTCGTTTAATCGCGTCTGTGTCTTCTTGATAAATATTGCACTTATCAATGTTAGGCCCCGGGGAGGGGGGCTTTGACTGTGAGGTCTGTCCCCAGGGTGGGGAATTTGACATAGCCACCATCTTGGATAATGAAGAAGGCTTGGAAATATACCTTGTGTCCAAGGCTTTTCCCTCCCCAGGTAGTGGGGAAAAGGCCCTGGGAACGAGGTTGCCTAAAAATAACTCCGCCATCTTGGAAAACACCCAGAAGGCGTTCAAATGAACTTACCACATTTGTGAGAGGTGGCTGAACGAGAGGTGAGTGGTACATACATTGCACTCTTACTGTGTGCAGCAAAGTCTATTAAAAGGGCATTATTTTGGCCACCTTTACTCGCCCCAGCGTGGGGGCTTTTGATACTTTTGGCCAATTATGTTGTCACGTGGGTGGGGAATTTGACGCATTTTTTCAGAAAATGTCAAAATCCCCAGTCCCCCCCCCCCATACTGGGGCTTAACATTAATAGGTGCATAATATCTGCAAGTTAGAGTGGGCGCCATCTTGAAAAACGCTAGAAACTGGGAACTAGTACCCATACCTCGCAAGAAAGTAATGCCCAGAACGCAACAAAATCAAAATCATAGTGTTTTCGTGTGTCCATCTGCCATTGATTTGCAAACTAATTGCCATAAAAAATTTTCAGCTCCCACAAGAATATTCCACTCCTCCAACACAGCTGATGTTTCTTTGTTTTGTTTTTTACTCCTCAACATGGCCGCCGTGACGTCGGCGTGTAAAAGACTTTAGGGAGTTTAAGATCAACGACGCGACGGCAAAGAAAACGTCACAAATTTTGCATATTTAATGAGCAAAAACAATAGCTTGCACGCTGTCCACGTGCATTTATTCGTTTTGTACATTTCTTTCACGTTTTCGGCACATCTTTGACGCAAAAACACCAGTTTTCAAGTTTTACGAAGAACGTGAACTCAAGGCAGCGAATTTGAATTTTCTGCCGTAACTTCAACACCGCACCTCCTAATTCAGTTCCTGGAAAGTTGAGCTAGTTTTTAGAAGTTAGACAAACCGACATAATCACAAGAAAAAAATTAATAAACCTGAACTTGCAATTTTAAATGACGTTTTCGTTATCGTCGCGTCGTAGATCTTAAACTCCGTGTTTAGCAAGATTCACTTTTTTGCGTGATTATCTTTCAAATCGTTTATGGGTCTCTTGAACAGAAGTTTGCGTGGTAAAATAATGAGAATCCCACGTTCACATGACAAATCATGTGATATAGTTTGGTGTCACAACTAGCAGATGAGCTTATCGGTAACAGGTTGCAATTGAGAAAAGTCTGGTTTTCACTTACGACCATTTTGGAACATGCACAATACTAACTTCTGAGCACCTATTTTGCTTGGGCCCTTATCACAAAATGATTGTCTTGTTGAACGTAGTAATCTGGCCAAGTTCCGTGGTGCTTTTATCACAAACCGAACAACTTGGCCTATATTTTGTTTCATGCGCAAGCCCATCGTCAGAGCGAAGGGCTGATGCTCAAGCCTGGTAGGTTTTCACTAGCGACGCAAGCACTAGCACAAGTTCAAACATAAGAGCGCTTATTTCATCGTGAAAACG
>BLFO01003573.1:235596-240596 GCA_014634245.1 Montipora cactus
GTAACAATAGTAGGCACCGTCCTTAATTTTAGCACATGGCATTTGCCCCTGCAAACCTCCTCAGAGTCCCCCCAAATATCCCATCCAGGCAAAACCACTGCATTGTCTTGGTTTTAACTTTGCCTAAACTATATTTCTACAGGTGTAACACCCATCATAATGCCTTGATTTTGAATTCGAAAAAAAAAAAAAAAGGAAATTTAGGATACTTCCCATTGCAGATTCCAAGTTTCCAATTGAACTGAACTTACCATTTAAAGCATTGCATCTCAGAACTAATGACTGATATTCATCCACATACTGCCTCGTTTGTTCTTCCATCTTTTGTAGTCTTTCTCATTCCTTTTGATCTTTAAAATCTTTGATAATTCCTTGGATTATGGTATTGACTGCTGTTGATCTCACTGCTGTATGCCATGTTGGGCATTTTTTAAAGTCACCTATGCAAGTCTTGTAATATGTGTGTCCACAGGGTATAGCAGCCATTAGTGTGTGTTTGGGCCCTGTCATATGTTTTTCACCAGGGGGGCACAAGTGACTGGCAATACCTGATTCATCGTCGTCACTAACACTCCGCTGACCTTGTTTATGCTCAGTAGAGGGTTGTAATGTCGCCTTGAGCCTCTCGGCAACAGTGTCTGCTAGTGCATTCAGCATATCAGAAGATAACTCAGCAGTCTTCAGTTTCGAACTATCATTAGGAAGCGTTATTTTATTTCCAGTACTACATGTATCTGCAGGGTCAATTTCAAGAGAGAATCCTTATCAGTTTCACCATGCCTAATATCATCACCATGGTGATAACTGTCATGATTATCATCACCATGGGAACTTAAGTTTGATTTCACTGATGTCCTTGATGAAGGCCTTAATTTATTATGAAGTGTTTGTTTACTTGATGAAAGAAGCTTTTTTGAGACACTTGCAGAGCTTGGATTTTCATAATTGGATGGCACATACTCCTGGTTAGTTTTCACTTGAGTATCATTGCTTGCTTTCATCCGAGAGGAGCTGGGATTCCTTTTGTGTGAGCCGGTGGCAGAAGGTGGTCTTTTGACTAGCGGGTTTTCAGACTTTGATATCCATGATATCACATTAGAGTGGTACGGTCTCTCTGTGGTTCAGGATACAGCGGTTTTCTCCTCGGATTGCTGTGAGGATTTCTGTTTGCAGCGTTTTCCGAAGAAGAACCAGACATTGCTGAACGTGTTCGAAACTTCGGTACATCAGGAAGAGTAGAGTTATCTTTGTTCACAGATTTAAGTTTTTTTGTAGCAGTCTTCGATGCTTCTCGCTCCTTCATCCACTGGCTTTGTTTTTCACGAAGTACCTTAACTTTTGAAGCTGTTTCTTCTTTATTTTCGCCTGTTCTGCTAAGTGACTTTGTCTTAAGTTTCTTCACTTGTAACGACATATTATCTTTATCTCTTACTGTGGTGACCAATAATTCCGCCATCTTGTTTTCAAGGATAAATTGAGAGGTTACCAAGTACAATTAGAAAGCCCAAAACCTCACTTTCTGGGGAGGAGTAACTAGTTCAGAGACAAAAACCTATAACGTCTTCAATAATACACAAAAATGGGCAGAAATTGGGTTTTATCAAGCCATTTAGACAGGAGAAGTAAGTTAGTTCTTTATTACAAAGTATTTCCTGAAAGCACTCTTATATCTCATTTCTTCATTTGGAATATTTTTCTGTCACCTCACCCTCCTCAGGGTCATTAACACGTCCTTATTTGCATAGTTACCTCGAATTAAAACTCCACTTGCAGTGGTAGCAACATACATTTTAGGGGCAGAGCTGTTTTAGGGGAGCAAAAGATCTTTGAGCGTCGATTCAGGTGACATCTTAAAAATTTAAGTATATTTGTCGATTTGAACGACGTTAGGATGTCTATGTCTGCAGTTTTTGTTCTGGATATCAAAGGAAAGGTAAGCTTACTTCTACGATCGACCTTGTATCCATACGTACATGTATCCATATGTACTGAAGTTGAGCTTTTCCAATCGAAACTTTCCCATTAATAAAAGTAATTCACTCTGGTATTCTACAAGGTAACTTAAATTGAACCTTCGCTATGTTTTAAAGTCAGATACTTTGTGTTTTGTGGTATCAATTCTAGGTGATTATTTCCCGGAATTACCGAGGAGATATCGAAATGTCTCTGATCGAGAAGTTCATGCCCTTGGTATTGGAGAAGGAGGAAGAGGGAACACAGACCCCTATTTGCGTGCACCAGGATGTGACCTTTGTGTACATCAAGTATAACAACCTATACCGTATCCTTTCCATTTTAATAATTGTTCCATATCGATCCATGCATGTGTGTGAATTTATCCATGGCCAAAAAATGGGCAACTCAGTAATATGGACAGCACATGTAAATTTGTTGAACGCTTCTGTAGAACGAGATAAATTACAATAAAACCCTGTGTTAGAGCGAGTTTCAATCGAGTGTCGTAAAACCAAAACCAAAGTAATTACTTTGGCCAATCAAAAAGGATGGAGACCCATCCAGTAAACCAATCAAAACTCGAAGTAATCACACATAGCCGAGACACAGCACAGGCAATGTGCATGCGCAAGCAATGATTGGTTTTGGTTTCACTTCTGATTGGTTGAAAAAGTGTTATGAGAAATTTAAACCAATCGATGACTGAATTAATTCAAAACCAATACAATTCGCTAATTACTTTTGACACTCAATTGAAAACCGCTCTATTCAGTGAGACTAATTTATAATAGTCTTGTAGGAGTTCGCCATTTAGGATTCAGTACCAATAATGAAACCAGCTTTAATAAAACTTTATTTAAGTGTCATGTATAATTTTAGCGCTGAGGCACTAAATAATTGAGGACACTGCACAGAAATTACAATCATACATGTACATGTAGGTTGGTTTTTGAGGAGTGGGGAAAACCGGAGTACCCAGAGAAAAACCTCTCGGAGCCGACACCAAGTCTGGGCAGTAGTGTGTAGCAGCTCTCGTAACCTGCTATTGTTTGGTATTCTAAGCAGCTTCTATAATTGTTTTTGAGTCTAAGTCATTGTTTCAATTCTTTAGTCTTTTGTTTTTGGCTAGGGTAGCGAACCAATCATGTTATACATTATGAGAGCTGCTACATAAACCAGTCTTGGAAATGAACCCAGGCCACATTGGTGGGTGGGGTCTTGCATCAATAACCCTACAAGGTCAGCTTCATGACCTGACAAATTAATTACTGCAAAAATTTATAATTGTTTGGCGACAGCTGTGGAAATTTGACTTCCTGGAATTCATTGTTGACACCTTACGTTACAAACTTGTCTGGAATCCTGGTACTGGTACCATTTCATTCCTAAGTGGGCCACTTAAACACGACCACTATACAAGGCATGGTACCTTAGACTTACGTGGATGATTTGTCAATCAACTGTGAATGCATATACAGCTGTAGAGCTTTGTGATAATTTGTGCAATAAAAGCCCCTAATAGCATTATGCTGTTAGATGTTATCTGTCATTATTTTTTTAAAATTCCCAACCATTTTTCCTGAGCTGGAAATATCTTTTAGGGATTCTGTCTCTTTCCCTCTGTCTGTGGATTGCCATCTTGTATGTTAATCAGTCTTGTTTGAATGAAATTGAATGAAAGCAGAGCATGAAACAACCCTTTTGCAGTGCGTCTTCATGTTTAATTAATTTTCTCTGTGTAATGCCAGGTGATTTTTCCTGTCAATGCATGGAGATCTCAACTGTGTTATTTAGTGGCTGTGCAATGAATAAACATTTAACCCATTGATGCCTCAAATGCCCTAAGATACCCCCTTTTGACGAGTAAAAACGTCTGGCGTTAGACAGAATAAAATCTGTTTAGTCTCACTTTCAGATGTCAATGGGTTCAATAGAGAAAAAAGTAGCCATTGGCTATGCATTATGGGTAGTTAAACCATTCATTTCATAAGCTGGGAATGTGACTTGTGAAGCCAAAATTCAATTTTGGTACCAGAGAGGTGCTCCAAACAAACATTGATAAGTACTTTCATTACATCCAGAGAAGAGCAGGATCTGGTTAAATTATGGAGCATTCTCTCTCCTTCAATGGATCACATGAAAATGTCTTAAGTTAATGAACAATATCATAATGATCAGTAATGACATCCTTGACCTTTTTGTTCAGTTGTTTCAATGACAAAGAAGAATGCTAATGTCGCATTGCTGTTTGTCTTCCTCCACACGATAGTTCAGGTAGGTTTAAAAATTAATGAATTCATACTATTACATGTAAATTATATGTGAAGGTTTACTTTAGGGTCAAGTTTTTTTCCACTGGTGCAGGTTTTTGCAGTACAGTACGAAGCTTGAGTTCCCCAACTCAGGAAATCAATTCCTTTTTCGTTGAGTTTACTGTAGTTGTTAATCAGCTTTATATTATTTTTGAAGAAAGATCAAGGAAAACCCAGTAAATGGCCATTTTCGGCCATTGCCCGACATTTCTATAATAATAATAAAAGCTTAACAAAAATCTCCAAATTTTCAACAAGACTTCTTACACTTTTGCACACTTCTTTCTGAAGAGATGCAAACAAGTTACTTCTTTGATGTCATTAGTTACCAGGAGCCAACTGGCTCAGCCAAAATATTTTCTGATAAAATTAATCAAAGGCCTGCTAAAACACGTGGTTACACTATGAAGAAAGATTTTTGAAGTACTACACTCTAGACACTATACACTTTCACTATATATACTAAACACTAAAAATCGGGAAGGCATGATTGTGGCATAAAGGTAAGCGATTTTCCGAATTAATTTGTTAAAAACCAACCGGTTGTGATTAGTGCTTTACCCTGCATTCCATCCTGTAAACCGTGCTAAAATCGTGAGAAAGGGCCTGGAAACGAATTTCCCGGATTTCGAGAAATGCCGGCACTTTATTTCTAATTCCAGGAATTTGGGAAATTTGTGACGATCGTTCCGTTTCCAGGCCCTTTTTCACGATTTTAGCGCCCTTTACAGT
>BLFO01003573.1:250596-276003 GCA_014634245.1 Montipora cactus
ATAGGCTTAAAGCTGAGGGTTGTCATGATGTTTTCATGAAGCTGGCTACACAATGAAAATTATAATCAAGTGAAGCCACGATCCTCACAGTTATGAACACAATTTTATCGATTGTGTAGAGAAGCCTGAAAAATTCAGAACTTCAACGGGGTTTAAACCTGTGACCTTGTGATGCCGGTGCGATGCTCCAAGCAACTGAGCTATGAAGCCACTGATGTTGAGAACTGGTCGTTTGTGGGGTCTGACGTTCCCATGATGAATGAATCAGCCAAGGAAATGATATAATTATGAAGTGAATCATATTTTGAACTGCGATATGAAATCAAGTGAGGCTATGATCCTTGGACAGTTATGAATGCAATTAATCCAATCAATATATGATTGATTTCATATCATTTCCTACAATGGAAGTAGCAGGCTATTTTAAACTGATGTTATTGGGGACATACACTATAATAGTTTTTGAGTGCAGGACCCATTCATCCCTGAAGTGGCCCCCATTGATGATTGCGATCAATCTTCTTGCATTGGACACAGTAAAATCTATAAGTATTATCAGAAACCCATAAGGGTTGAAACGTGTAATGGCCCCTTGTGTGCTTGGAAACAAGCTTCTGAATATTCAATTTGGAACAACAAGAGCAACAAGAGCAAGGGGTTTCCAAATATGTTACTAATTAGCACTGAAACATTTAACCAATCAGTTTGCACTGAATACTCAGAAGCTGTGAATGAACGCGCGTTACACGTTTCAACCCTTATGGGTTTCTGGTATTATTCTTAGGAGGGAAAGGGGCTCAGTGCTTCCAGTGTTTTAGTACGTTTTACTCTGAGTAGTGGGTTATTTTCACCATCATGGTAGTAGCCAGCTGCCTTCTACTGATGACAGGGATGGGAAAACTATCATTATGGTGTATGTACTGTTCAATGTACTGTACATGAATGGTACCTGGACTTGTTTGGGATTTTTGTTAAGATAAAAAATTAAAACTAATAATCATAAAATTTATCTATAGTAAGTAATAAATAAATAGCTAGAACTGAACACTGTGCAAGCAAGTTTGAAAAATTGAACACATAAATACTGCGTTTATGTACAGTAAATAAAATTATAAGATCTCGAAGAGTGGGAGCGCCGTGCTCCTACAAAACAAGCTTGTAGATCTGTAATGAAAAGGTAGTCCACTCTTCTCTGTCTATCTCTCTATATATACAGTATATCTACTGTTCAACTTGATGAATATCATTAAATTATTATTATTATTATCATTATTATTATTATTATTATTATTTATTTATTTATTTATATATTGTCTAAAAATTATCTGATTCACCAAATTGTTGCACAGACAAATTTGTACACTGTATGTATGTATTGGTAGTTATGTTTTTTTTCCTCCTAGCTAAAGTCTGTCTTTAAAGCTAAAAGATTGGCTCAAAGAACATCTATGGCCAGAAAGATCTATTTACGTTATACCCTTAATTTATGGTCCCGAGGGAAACAGTTTTGTTTCCTCGAGAGTCCTCATGTTTTCTGAGACGAAGTCGAGGGAAACATCAGGACTTGAGGGAAAAACTAACTAGTTTCCTGAGGGACCAGACATGAAGTGCTTTGTTATATATTAAGACTTTCCCTGCAACAATCGCAGCAAAACCTCCGGAGCGGGCAACAACTGCGGAATTGTATCCCAGTCTGGTCAGGGCCATGTGACTAAGAATCAACCAATCACAGTGCTCGTTTTGTTGAGTGAAAGTCTACATGTAGGTATATAACAATATAGTCCTGTTATAATAATTTATTAATACAGTTGTTTCCTTTCCTTAGAACTATGGTGGGATGCGGCCCCCTCCTAACAGCTCAGTAGCACCTGGGGTTAACATGCCAATGTAAGTCTTACGTTAGTACAGTAAGTAGTCAAATTCATGTGCACCGCTTACCCAAGCTTTTGAGACTTGATAATGCAGGTGCACTGCTGTGGTTTGGCAGACACTTAATTTCATGCAACACAACAAAGAATTTTCTTCCTTCCACTTAACAGCGCGGACACTCGAACCATGAATGGTTGGGACTTTTTTTCGCATTTTTCCCCAACACTGACCAATCAGAAACGTCCTGGAAAACAATGACCTCGATATTCTTTTGCGACGTCCAATCATAAAGCTGGCTTAAATTCAAAGCAAGTCATGAACTACGGACCAGCCAATTCCGAGGCTAAGAATAATTCTTTGGTCAGAGTTTTGTTTCTTTTCGTAATTGATCGAATTGGAACGCACAATAAAAGTCTTCCACCAACACTATGTCAGGGCACTGTAATGTTAGGATCAATAATCAACTTGGCCTTATCGATGAAGGAAGAGCTTTACCTCAGATGTACAAGGAACGAATCCTCAATCTCCACCACAATGGGCTTAAGCAACAAAATATTACTGACACTGTACGGGTCCCTGTAGGATACGTAAAATTACAAAACCAACAACACTTCTCTACCTGTTATGTGTCAGAGTCAACAGACCTACATCGAAATTATCATTGGCACCTGCCATCCTCTTTTCAAGAAAAAAAGTTTCCCACCATAAAGGTCAAGATTTGAGTGTGTGACCTATCAAGGGTTTGAGTTGCCAGGGGTAAACGTGAAATGTATGGCAAAAAAAGTCTACATGTAGATCGTTATCGATTTATTACTCTTGGTGTTTGAGTTGCAGGAAAACAAAATGTGTTGAAGGTCTATTTGGTTATTGACAAATGCAAACACTTCTCATCTCATCCAATGAACAAACAAGTCCTTTAGTTACCTCGTACTCTTGTGTGCTGTCAATGGGAACTGGAACCCCAGGGAAATATGAAATGACAAGACCAATAAATTAATAAATTTTATTAATTTTAATGTAATAAATTATGTTGATATACAGTATGGCATTCTGTAGTTGTCTTTACAGCTGATATCCCTTCAAAAGCACTGGAAATTGTAGCCATTTTACTTTGCTTCTTTGTTCATGGGGGAAGCAGAGAAAACTTGTCATTTTACCAGCTTGTAAACAAGCGATGATTGACTCTCAGAAATACCACTCTGGTTTCTCTGCCGGTTTAGTCACCATTTCACTACTGTTTTCAGTCAAGAAAGCTTTAACAGACTCATAATAACATTATTAAAACTTCTCTTGTTACAGTGCGACGAGCCTTACTGTGGCCACCCGACAAAGTATTTTACAAATTGACCACCAATCAGGATGCGTAAATTTGATTGGCAGTGACGCCTCCTTGAACACCATTGCCTGCGTTTTTGAGTTGACGTATTATTTTATAATATTATGTAATTTTCAAATGTGAAAATTTGTTGGGTGGCCATTTTTGAATTTTTGTTGCTACACAATAATATTTATTGACATACAGTAGTGTGTGTGAAACAGATCTTAAGAAAACAACCAACACTTCTTCCACATTTTCACATTCTTGTGTCTTTGGTAGTGTCCAGCCTGTCTAAATCAGCTTTTCTCCTCTTATCAGCATTGATTTCTTTCCAGTTGTGCATATCATGTGCTAAGCAGCCTTGCATGTTTGTGATATGAATATTTACATGTAATGAATACTAACAATACTTGCGCAAGACAGTGTACATTGCGTACCCCGCACTGGATAAACGTAATTTCTCCTAAGCTTGGTGATAAAAACACTCGATGAAAATTTTAATGTTTTGGTCGGAGTTGAGGCTCTAGTGATTCAAATCCCTGCAAGTGGAAACAAGTCAACTTGTTGCTTGCCGTTGTGACACTCGCACAACTTCATCACGACTCAAAGAAGTTGACTATGGGCAATTTAAGTCTAAATTATACTCGGTAACCATAATTAGAGAATTTTTGAACCTTGTTTCAGTCAATTGAATTTTTTAGAACTGAAAACAATTTAAAGCCAATCAGTTTGAAAAGGGATACAACTATAATTTGCAATGCAAGAAATGTATTTACTGTTGAATGTAAAGTGCATGTAAAATGTTTCTGTTCCTTTTGTAAACCATTCCATCCAAAGCAAACATGTCACCATGTTTCGCAGAATTTCGCTTTTTCTGTGCCTTGCAAGTCTCATAAACTTGGCAGAATTCAGTAATTTGGACCCATGACTGTTATGTGAGAGGCATGGGTCCATTCTCGATTTTACATCCCAAACTGCTTTGCATTCTGTTTTCGAAGAAATTTTGCATCGCAAAGCAGTTTGTGAGGTAAAATAGAGAATGGACCCATGACCTTTGGTTTTGATAACATCGAGCATCTTGACAGGCCGATAAAAAGCAAAATTTTGAGTTACAGTAAGTATGGTATTAAAAAACATGTTTGCTTTTGATATTAATTTTGAGTTTATTTGTACTTTAAAATTTGTTTTACCTTCACAGGCCAGGCAGTAGACCTTGGAATCCCACAACATCGGTAAGGAGTGAACTGTAACTGTCTCTGGGCACTGACTTTTAATCTTGACAAGGAAAAAAATCCTGATACATATATATCACAAGAACATTCAAACAACGTAAATATTGTTGATGATTTCAAATAACTGATTGAAATAAATGGCCATTTCTCAGCTTTTAAAATATTCTTCCAACTACCTTTGATGTAATTATAGTGCAGGTGATGATAAAATGTTAGCCCCATCAAGTGAATGAAGAATTATATAATATAAGCTCAATAATACATGCATTTTGATTGGTTATCACCCATGATCTACATTATTAGAGGACAGACGCATAGCTGGCGTCAGCATCAAGAACTTTTTAATTCTTTGTTAAAATTAATAAAACAAAGATAACAGTTTGCTTTGCATCCGTTCAGTGATAGATCACCGAAGACTTCAAATCTGGTAACAGCATCAGTGACAACTCGGCTATTGCCTCGTGTGCCACTTTTTTGTTGTTACCACATTGTAACGTCATCTATGATCTATTACTGAACAGATGCAGGACAACATGAAATCTACATTGCATTATTTTGTTAAAGGTATCTAATTTTTAATATTGAAAACTGAATTATGGATATCAGATTTCCAGCATTTTCATTGGCTCGCCAGACACAGGCTATCAGTTCAGGCTATACCTGTTGTACCTAATATGGTCAAGGAACGTGTCTGCAATAAAGCGGGCTAAAAACATTTTTTTTGTAGCTGTAACAAAAATGGCAGACAAAAGCCATTTTGGACTGGAATTGGCCGAGACAGAAATTGATGCTTTAGTCGACAATACATGGTATAGTTGTTGATCCTTGTTGGTTAGCAATCGCTTCGTATCCAATGTGTCCTTGTAGAATAATTGCAGAATAATCAATGAGGAATCTTGATGCTGAGAAAAAAATCTGACTGATCCTTGGCGGGGCTTGAACCTACGACATTCCGATTACAAAAAAAAATATATATGCTATTCAATCATTTACCAGGCAGGGTAAACATTTCATCATCTTGACTTGAATTGTGAGCACTATTCCGGCAATCTGAATCCTAGCGGTAAAGTGGGACAATTGCAACATGAACGTAGTTTGATGGCCTTGCCTCCCTGAGTCTCCTATAGCTCAGTGGTAAAACCTCTGAACTAGTCATCAGAAAGTCGTAGGTTCGACTGGGCAAGGGAGCACTCCAATTTTTTTCCTGAACATTCTCGTGTTACCACGTTCAAGGCTTGTTCTGACCAAGGGTTGAAATTGTTCCTGGTAGTCCCTGGCTCAGCTTCTTGGTCGCACTTTAAATAGCCAACTGGTTTGCCTCCAGCCAGTTGTTGTTGATATTGTGTTCTGTCGTTTTGTTGATTGTTTCATTGGCTCTGGAAAGCCCTTATGGGGAGTGGTAAATTATGTATTGTATTGTATTGTGCCATGGACAAAAATAGACACATTTCTTCATACCTTTAATGTACCTATGAGATAACTTACCTTTAGAGTTTGTCATAAATAATTAAGTTTAAGTCAGTTGTACAGTCCTATTTATCTATCGGTGTCTCGTATGTTACTTGTCAGTAAACTGTCAGTTGACAGATTACCAACAGTCCTGGACTTTTGGATTGTGAGACTTTTCAAAAATTATGCAATTTTGTATGGGGTAATTGATTCGCTTTGAAACAATACAATCATGTAGGTCTCATGCTATTAACAATGATAATTGACACTAATAATAGCAATGATAATTTCATACCAAGGAAATTTGCTGACAATATTGCTCTTTGTTATGACAGGTCGCTGGTCCACCAGGTACACCAATAATGGCCAGCCCTCAAGCCCAAGGTCTGTAAATGATTTTTCAACTTTTAACCCATTGAGTCCTGAGCGCACCCAACACTGAAAAATGCATGGTTACCCCCCAATTTTCTTTTTGGATACCAAGAGCACTTGCTACAGTGTAAGTTTGGCTTTCTCCACATAGTTGTAAGCGGTGCCAAAATATCACTACATTAGTAAACACTACCGATAGGAAATCAGAGTATCTTGAGATGTGCAGGACGTATGTGCAATAACAATAGTAGGCACCATCCTTAAAAGAGTGTTTCAATGAATTAATCACTAGCTTACTGGCTTAACTATGATCAGGCTAGGAATCTTGATATAGTATTGTTACTTTTGTAGAGTTCGACTCACAACCATATTTGGTAAATCATGTGACCAAAACAGAGAATGCCTAAAAACTCAGCAAGTTAACTGTTTTTCACAAATTTTTAATGCAACAGTATGAGAACATCCTGACACAAAATAGATTTTACAAATTATTTCTCAAAAAAATTATGATGTCACAAGGCCCTCCTTTGATACACTTTTCAAAATATCAGTTCCTTTTTTTTTTTTTGTCCAATTAGAAATTCCATGCTATAGTGTACAGTTCACGAAAAATGATGGGATGGTTGCCATATGGTGAAAAAATGCCTCTTCCTTTCGTTTCCTGGGAGCTTTTACCTGTTTTTCACTGAAATGCATGGCACCTTCTGATTGAAGTGACGTCAGATTTCCATGATTGAAAAAGATTCTTCATAGAACCATCCATGCAACCTTTTTGTAGGGCTCTTTGACTAAAATCCTTCCTTAGCAACCATTGTCTTTCTGTAGTTAAGTGCCACCCCCTTAAACATTCAAAAAACTCAATGTGGTGGAGGTTGATACAATCTGTTACTCTACTCAAACCAGCTGCTTATTTAAAATTCTATTGAAACCCCTGGACTTTCAAATAATCAATGTGTTATCAGTTAACCCTTTCCTGCCAGAGGCGGGCCCCATTGATGATTAAAGTTGTCTGGCATTACACAGAGTGAAATCTAGAAGTGCCACTCTTGGGTCAGGAAAGGGTTTAAATGGGGACAGTTTTAAAGTGGACCTTGATGTTGTTGACCCTTTCCTGCCTGACCTGATTTGATTGTTACTGTGAAACAACCTGCACTTTTATCCTTGTTTTATTTTCAAACAAGACGGAGAATGTTGAGGTACTTCTGTAATGATCAATCATTGATGATTGTAAAGTAACATTTTTGTTTCAGATTCAAACCCTGATATGGATGGCCTTCCTAAGGTATTTATACAGTAACTTTCTTGTAAATTTGCTGCTTCTGTTTTGTGCAAAAAAATGCATGTAGCTTCATTTCCTGTTATTTGCTTGTGAGTTTCTAAAAAATGGCAGCTCCATTGCTTGACTGATACCTTTTTATGGATCTCCTCTTTCTTGTTGTTGATGCCTTCATCTTCAAGTAAACTGCAGAATACCCGACCAGTCTTGTGTCTTGTGTTCTTGTACATAGCTCTCCGTAACGTAGAGCTCGTGTACATGTTTATTGTTTTGTTGAAAGTTGGATTTTTATATCACTAACTTAAACGATTTAATTTGATTTTAAAGAAGACTGCATGTCTTTAAGGAGGGAAGGGTTAATGAGCGAAATTTGATAGCGTTTGATGTAACTGACCTGTACATGTGCTTGTGTTGTCTGTAGGATAATCAGAATGATCACAATCCTGGTACCCCTGGGGACGGGGATGGACAGTTTGGCAATTTATTGCCATTCTCACAAGATAATGTAAGTGTGTTCTTTTCTGATAATTTTAGGGTTAAAATTCTGGTCGATTATCAATTAAGATATTGGAAGCGGGAAGCCGTAACTTAGGAGAAATCTAATGAAAAGGAAGATCGTTATCTTAGACATCACGAGGAGTATTGTCCTCATCCCATATTCGAAAAGAAAAAAGAAATTTCGTTATGTTAAACATATCAAGTGTCCTCATCCCTTAAATCAGACCCGTAATGATGGTCGGGGAGCCACAAATGTGACCCGTATGCGTTAATTGCATGAGGTAATCATTAAACCATGTGAACATTAGCACTTAAAAACTGACACGGAGCACTGTGTGAAGCTATTTTATTAAAGATTTCAGTTGGAACACATGTATAACCAGGTTTTAACCAAAACTTGTTTGGATAGAGCCTGTTTTTTTACTTGAAAGGTTGAACTTTGCACATTAACAAATGCTACGTGAAAGATCGCCAAACAAATTTTGCGAAAGGTCTGGGTTTAAATTCTGTGGAGTTAGTTCATTAGTTGAAAATAGTGTAGCTACCGCGCTTCAAATTTCAGACCTTGTTTCTATTTTCTTGGGGCCAAGTAGGAACAAAGGCCTGGAAAGTCAGCCTAATGAATAATAAATAATATGGTTAAATGATCCTGGGTGGAATCCATGTTCGTCCAGCGTCGAAGACTGACAATCCGTTTTCCTTTTTCCTCCGTTATGACAACAAACATTAAATCAATAGCTGTCAAAATACACCTACAACTGTAGCAACTATACTCAATTCGCTCTCCTGCCAGACACTTGAAAAGGTTGACCCGCTTGGAAATTCTGGAAGAATGCCGTATGCGTTTGTCGTATCCTATCGGGAACATTTCTTTACTTCTTTACCACGGACTGCTCTTATCAGAGCCGCAAATCTTAGAAATAGGTCAAAGTACGTCATCTGAACCCAACAGACCATGTGACTGGTGGAATGAGAAAATTAAATGACTGACTGACAATAGTTGCTCCGTTTCTGGTGTACCGTATAAGTTGTACGGGCTCCACCCTGGATGATCACCAGAAAGTGACATTTAGGTTAAAAGGTCGAATGCGGAGGTTGTAAGCTCGAAAATTGCGGCACACGCATTTTATTTTTTTTGAAAGGGAAGGCAACGGTGAACTTTGTGTGACTCTTCATGTCCTCGTTCGTTAAATCTGGAACACACATGCGTTTTACCTTATTCCAAAATGACTGTCATTCTGATACCCTTTTTTTGTTCAAGTCATTTCCAGATGCCTCTGATCAAAATTCAGAAAGTCAGTAAATAGCGGCCATTTTGGAATTAGGCCAATGAAACATGAAGATGTATAGCTTTCATTTCCATATTAATAATATAAATTGAAAAAAACTGTCAATTCTGATTGTCTAAGAGAAATGCAGTTTTCAGGTGACACAGCGCAGAAAATAAGCAATTCTTTGCAAAAACAAGTATGAAACCAAGCATTCTGATTGGTCAGTGAGCAAAGACAGTCACAAAAAGCCAATCAAATCCGAGCCCTAGATGTCGCAGTTTTTGCGTAATTGCGTGCTACTCTGCTTAACCATTCCGACTTTTTTCGTGTATATTTTTAATAAGTAATCATGAATAAGTAATCACTTGATTTTTCTTGTGCTATTTGGAATACATAAGATTTTTTTTTTTCGAAGACTGCAGATTGCACTCGCCCTACGGGATCTTGCAATTTTCACCTTTGAAAGAATTTATTATTGCTTATTTTTTCATTACGTCATCGCGGCCATGTTGGTGGACAAGAACAAAAGATCTCTCATTTGCTCCTTTTGTTCTTCCACCAGCACTTGTACTTCACATCATTGTTATCTTCGTCTCTAAGAAATATATAATAACCCAAGTTATTCGCGCATTTTGATTGTTTCTTGCCTATGATCTATTAGAGGACAGACGCACGATTGACGTCACCATCTCAAAGTTTTCCGAATAAAGTTTAATTCTTTATTATATAAAACAAATAGATTCCATGTTGCCGTTCGTCTGTTCAGTAATAGATCACAGAAGACGACGTCAAACTGTGGTAAGAACATCAGTGACACATTCGGCTATCGCCTCGTGTGCCAATCTATTTGTTAATTAGCCCGCTTGCAGGCAGTTGATGTACTTTTTTAGAGAGAGTGTGAAAACGTAACCTTTTCACATTCTCTCTAAGAAAAGTAGGCCTGATCGCAGGTTATTGTCGCCACGAAACACGTATCAGACGCCATATTGGAAGAGTGTGGAAAAGGTCTTGGCCGGGTGACAAAACGACGGGTTGTGGAGTGAGAAGAGCGGAGAGAAAAACCGCCTGTCCGAACACCAGCCTTTTCTCGGTAGCTGCGTCCATCAGCGGACGCGGCTTTCTAATTGGTTGGCTCAAATGGTTTAAATCTCTCCGCTCTTCTTACTCCCCACCCCGTCGTTTTGTCACCCGGCCCAGACCTATCCCACGCTCTTCCAAATATGGTGTTTCGTGGCGACAAAAACATCTACCACCTGCAAGCAGGCTATTAAGACATGGTCATTCATTCATTCATTTAATTAGTTATTGTTATTATTTATTATTTAATTAATTAATTAATTTACATGAGATCACGCACTTGGGCCAATATATTGCGTTCTTCACTGAATGCGGCTCGTAACTTGAACAAGCAGCGTTCAGTGCTCTGGTGGTTAAATGGGAGAAACCTTTTTAAGAGACGGAAAATGAGTTCAGTGTCAAATGCATTTAGCACTGGGGTACAAATTGGGGACACTTGACAGAAATCAAATTGAATTTAAAACCTCTCGGAGGGTAGTAGAGAACCAACAAACTTTCCAACTCTGATTTGAAACGCGAAATGTTGTTTGCTTCTGTGAAAGTTGGGTGACCAACAAATAGGCAACATGTTCTCGAGAGTGGAATTACGATAATCATATAATATCACCCAGCGTTGAATATATGATAATCATAATTACATGCCATATGCACTGGTCTAAGTCCCAGGACTTGTAGCAGATAAAAAGAAAAAAAAAGGTAAAAGTATTCCCTGGACAGGATTTGAACACGGAGCTTCGGCTTAGAGGAACAGCTTCTATTCACTAGACCACGATGAACAAGTTACAAAGTTTCTTCAATACGTATTTGTTATTTGTTGCCTGTTATCTAGATTAGGATCACAATAATTCATCAATGATTGAGCCTTAGCGCTAATTTCAAAATGGTTAGCTTTGTTTTAAGTGTGGTCGGACCTTTCTCGTTAGTTGTCTAAAATGAGTTCTTAGCGAGTGTTATCGCACGTTAAAAGTCCGGTCTTATCACAAATAAATTAAATTATTGTGATTAAAAATGTTGTCTAAGCAAACGGCGACTCGGTGGTTTAGTGGTTCAGGGCGGTGACAGGTGAGCTAATAATCGTAGCTTCCAGTCCCGAGTCCGGATATCTGGGTTTAATTTTAAAAGAAAAACGTTCAATTCCCAGAATTCCTTTCCAACTGTCAGTGTCATGAAATAATGTTAATTGTATATTCAAAGCCGGTTGATACTATATGATTATCGTTATACCAGTCTCGACGATGACTTGAAATTGGCCAGTTTCGTATTTTCCCGGTTAGACTGAATCTAGCATGAAATGGAGGCTAATGCAGGGGAAATAATATGAAAAGATTCCCCCGTCACACATTTGCCTTCACTTCATGCTCGATCCGACCCAACCGTTAGAATACGAAACTGGCCTAATCCACGCCTTGAAAACAACCATAGGTCATCTGACGCCATAACCACTTGTAAAAATGATTCATACGTGTATCACACTTCTTTCGTCGTTCGGTTGAACGTACTCTAATCCCCACGTGCACCATGCTCCTCGCGGTCTGTGGCAGTGTCCTGTTTGCTGACCGCTCGGAGTGCGTGCACAATCGTGCCCCCACCCTTTTTTTTTTTCCTTTCGTGTCACCCCATGCGGTGGTTTGTAATACTTTAATTCTTATTTGTTTGCAGACATTTCCAAGTTAGAGTACTGACCCCTAACTGGCTTTTAAAGTGAGTTTATGAATTATGTAAACGTTGATAGTACGTAAACATTGAAAGCATGAAATTGTGTTTTATCCGTGGTTAGAGCTTACAAATGACTTATGGTTGACAAAATGGGCCGTCCTAAATTTGCAGTCAAGGGACTTAAGTGTTCCTCCTACAATTGAATATACCGGCGTATGTTTTTTTCTGAGCGCACTTTTTTCAATCCAAGTTTGTAGTGACCTCATTAGTTAGTGGATGGCCCTTCGGTTTATTACCATTGTCCAAGTGATAAGGGATGGATTTATAAAGCTTTCTCAAAATCATTAATAATTCACCAACTAAGTCGACCAATCACAGGATGTATACCACCACATCACGTAGATGTATTTTCATACGTGGCCCAATAAAAATGTTGATGAAACCTTACAGATCTAGATACGATATCCAAATCTCTTATAATTTTTCTGTGCCATCTCAATAGTCGGCCAGTCGTTCGAGAATTGAACCAAGAACTCGTGCTTCGTTTTTTGAAATTCGAAGCAGTAAGTACTCTGCCTTCGGCGTCATGCTTTCATCTGTTTCTTAGTGTTTGGAACCTCGGATGAAACATTCCCACTCGTTATTGATATGTTACTTCTAATATGATCCAACTTGATCAGCATCCCCGCAGATGTTGGTTCGTGTTGAACTTATCGACATCCTTTAGCCAAATATTGACACGGTTGCTTTTACCTCTCGATCTGTCTTTCATCGGAAAAGACAACGTTCTTCCATTATTCGTCTACAGTCGTTGTCACGTGCACTAACCAAATAAATCCAAATCTGCAGTTACTCAGGAGGAAAAAAAAACTATCAGGTCGCAAAAAAATATATTCAATTTATTTTACTCTCTGTGCTAATTCCACGAACAGGAAATGGCACACACTTCTGGACAGATAAACAACATGCTGTTTTCAAAGAACTATCACAATGCAAAGCAGTCTATGACGTCAACCCGGTATTAGGCTCGTTCCTCTTCTTTGCTTGGTCGTAGATCAAATTACAACTTTTAGGAGCCTCTAATACTGTGTTCACACTTGGCCGAAACATGATTAGTCTGATCACGAATGAAACATGTTTCGTTATGAAAAGTGTTCACATCAGACAGTGCAAGGCGCGAATCATGGTTGAAACATGATTATTCTGATGATTGAAATAACCTCGCGAGGTAGTTTCAATCATGATCCGACCAAGCACGTTCAAAATGGCGGATTCATGCGAGAGGAGTTAAGTGCCCAAAAGAACCAAAATTGGGCCTATTAGGAGGCTAAATGTCTAGTTGCAATATGGGCCGACGAAGAAATATAATGGCAATTATCGGCGATCGTTACAGATGAGCTTGTGGAAAACGGAACATCTTGTAACGAAGAAAGCGCAAATGCCGTCTCCTCGTTAAACGCTGCATAGCCCTCCTCCTCCGAACGTCTAGAAATTCAACACTAAACGAAAGAATGAATGCAACTGTTACAGAAGTTTCCAGCTCCAATCTACAGCTGAAATGTAAAAAAATTATGCGAGTGTCATGAAACAGCATAAGTTACACAACCATGCATGAAACGTGTTTCACACGGACATCTGGTGTGAACGACCCAATAAAAAACATGTTTCGGCGAAGCATGTTTCCTTGAAGCATGTTTACTCTAATCATGTTTCGGCTTTAATTTGAACACAGCTTAAAACAGTGACTTTGAAGGAGAGAGTATAGCGAACCAAAAAATTAATGTTTGACCAGTGCAGAGACTTGTTAAGTAGGGAGGGCAGTGCATGGGGCAGTGTAGAAATATCTCGGAATTGAAAGCTCCTTTTTAGTTTTTGTTTGTTCGTTTTATTTAACGAGAGCTTTAATTTCCTTTCAGGATCACTGTGAATCGGTTGCGATCTTAAAGATCAAAGAAAGCATGCAAGAAGAAGCAAGAAGATTTGAAAATGTCGATGGAACGACGGACCATCAAGGAGAGTTTTTCATGCAATAACAGCTAGAGAACTTTCGCCTTTGTATATTTGCCAACCACTACCCAAAGATTTGTAGAAAACAACTGTACTTGATCTACGGAGTTTGCAGTGGGAGAACAACCCCGCTATCGCTAAACGCCTTCTTCTCTTGTGCCAGGGAAGACGAGTCCAAAGTAGATGTCTCTAAATTAAGGTTATATTATATAGAAAGGGAAATATGTTTGTATAGTCCATCGCTTACGTTGTGGCTTATAATTAATAATATACGGACAGTTGTTGGGTGTTTGTGTAGAATAATAGGCGAGTTCTTTGGGACAAGAAAGCTTTCATATCTTATCAGGAATGAATGAGTTTGCTGCTTCGGTGTAGCGTACAATAAGCGACAAAAGGGATCCAAGCCACGTGCTTAAAAGCTGGTTGACCCAGATTTCTTTCTTGACCTCAAACGCGTTAAACACGTGACCAACACATGATGGGCTCGTTACGCCTTGGTGACGATTCTTTCTATTTATCCATCGCGTGCTGTAACGTTGTCAACGCTTAGTGAATTCTAGTTCCTTCTTAGTGGTTCGGGTCAAAGTCACGTAACGCTCCTCGGGTGAGGAACGTTGTTTGCGCGACTGCTGCCCGAGTGGCTCCGAAGGAGACTAAGTAACATGTTCCAAATGACGGAGAAACTTCGTGCAAATGGTTGCTTCGCCTTCTCGAGAAATGTTCAAAACCGGAATCTTTTGTGAGACGTGTACCTCGGTGCTCTGTAAAACTGTAGCGCAAGCTGGTGGTCGATGCGTTGGCGCCCAGCGGACCCAGTGATTGGTAAGCTTCTGATTTACACTGAAAAATCAAGGAGCTGTTTGGAATGAAAACTTAAGCTCACTGCCAAGTTTTTCGCAAGGTTTATATTTTGCTTCGTCTTTTAACGTGAAGACGGCTAGTTATCTCATTTGCACGTTTAGATCCAATGTGCGTCAAGTCTCCTTATTTCACGCATATTAGGGAAACAGTCCTTACCGCAAGGTGTCCGCACGTAACAAGAGCGAATCAGTAATTGGCATGATACGAGGTGTAGCTATGTAAAAAGCGCGGGAAAGCACTGCGCGCGAGTCAGGTGGTTTTGGTCTGCTTTGTTTAATTAAACGGTGACTCCAGATCGTTGGCCAGTCAAGAACCACAGTCTTGATTCTATGTTGCACTTGTTTGTGATTGGTGTTGTAGCGTGAAAGTACTGCTATGGAACAAGGCGGGCTTTGCATGCTGGGAGGATTAATTCTATCAAACGTACGGGACCTATATGAACATTTTGTAAACGTTCGCCAACCAACAAATCTTTCAACTCGTTTAGGAAAGTAGTAAATTAAACATTTTTTTTGTTTCTGAACGAAATATCGGGGGGGAGGGCAGGTCTTGGGTCTGCAAAACGTTAATATGATTGATGTGATAACAATTGTAAGATTATTTGAAAGAACTAATTTTTAAAAGCAAAAAAACTATACCTTGGGGAAACGTTGTGTACATTACGGATAATGAGACACTGATAGTATTTAACTCGTGAAGGAAGGTGCAATGTTTAATCCACCTCTTTCTGTGTGAAGTAACGAGCAAATTATGCAAACAACAAGGAAGAGAATTTGAGATTTTCGGACACAACTTTTTTTTTTTTGCGGATTAGATAAAATCGTTTATCTGTGCCGTGAATAGCAAGATGAAACTGTATAAAGACCTTCTACAATATATAATTCAACTGTCCAGTATATTAATACACTTTGAGATCATGTTGATTAAAGAAATTGTCAATGAAATCCTACTAGTAAGATTCGCCCTCAATCTGTAATTTCTGCTGTCCTGTCATGAGTTCTCAGCAACGTCAACGGTAACTCAGCTGAAATGACTCACAGGCCATTGTGAACAACAAGAAAACAAAGAAATGTGTTTTAATAAGTAATTTTTTACGGGGAGGTCTTGGTTTTCCGGGTCTTAAGCTTCCATCTTCGTTTTCCACACCCCAAGCATTATCCAACCACGTCCTTTGTACTGGGGCCTCACCGCCTGGTATATTAATATGAATTTGAAAGGCTTTGTCAAAACGGGCGAAAAACTTAGAAATTACAGAAAGGAAACTTGGAGGAAGCAACTAAAATCGACCGAAAAAACTACTCGTGATGAATAAAGGACGGCGAAAGAGCTCAGATGAACAATTGTCCTTAGCAAGTTTGTTTCTTTTTTGTGCTATAAAAAAGCATCGTTTTTATATCGGCAAAAATCTCCCTCCTTCTTGCGGGCTTCTTTCTAAAGCTCTTTGGACGAGCAAAGAAAAAAGAAAAGTTGCCAAACTGCGATCCTCGCATGCTGAAGATGTCTTGTATCATACGTCAGGGTCGGCCAGGGTTTTTGGGTATACGGTATACAGGGGCTTTTTAAATCGGGTATACGGTATATTGCAGTTAAAAGACGAGTATTCGGTTTATCACTTTCTTTGAATTTCAGGTATACGGTATACAATGCTTCCATTAATTTTGGTTACGTACATTTGGATGAATTTTGGGTATTTTTGGGTATTTTGGCGATTTTTTTTCGGGTATACTGGTATAACACTACCCCCCGTTTTCAGTCCCACATCAGCTCATTTGTGTAAAAGGAAGCTTCATATAGATTCTTGTGCACAGTTGTACTCAAGGCTCGGGTATACAAATCTGTGGTGAAAATAGGCATCCACAACTTAACACAGTTACTTCTGTATAGTTTCAAATGCAGGAGCAAAAGCTAGAGTGACTGTGTAAACAAAGGCACAAAAACCTTAGCCTCAACTTAAGATTTTGCTCCCGATGGCAAATTTTTGTCGTGTGCAACACAAAATTAAAGCTGTATTTTCAGTCCAAAATATTTTGTTGCAGATCCAAATTCTTTAATTAATGCCCGCATCACAAACTTTGTTGTTATCTTCCAGAATTTTGGGGGTGATTACATTTTTTTTGTACTTTGAAATTATTATTATTATTATTATTATTATTATTATTATTATTATTATTATTATTATTATTGTTATTATTATTACGTAATCATATATAATTAATATGATTAAGTACTATTATTATCAATATTATGATTACTATTCTTAGTCTCGCTATGTACACTAGCAATTTAATTCTATGAATGGCTAATTCTTGTAGCATCAACATTCATTTGGAGTAGAAAAGGGTATAGAAATGTGTACGTTGTTTAGATGTTTTCATATTTAAGCCTTCTCACTTCTCGAAAAAAAAAAGTACAATGTTGGTGACTGGAAAATACATATTGGTGTCTGCTGTACAGGTATACGACGGAGTTAACTGTTGTTGCTTCCCCCATTCTGTGTCCTTAATCAAAAACCTTTTACTTTCCTGAAGGAACTCTCTTCAAGTCTTAGGGAGGAAGGAAAATCCCTTCTAAGCTCATTTATTTTCGACATTAGCATGCAGTACCCACCTCCAGTCTCCCAGTGGCTTTTTTTGGATCTTCAAAGAAACAGGACTTATTTATTCTGCGCCATAGACCTCTTTCATAATGGCAGCCAAATAAAATATTCTTCTGTTTTAATACTAATAAGCCTTTCTATCCTTGCTACAACGAGCAAATTTCAAAAGAATATTTGTTTCAAAATGAGGGCAGTAGGTCTAATTAACATAAATGCAACAGAATGTAAAGGAGGTTGCCATTTGTGAAAGTGGTCTATTTCCCTGCCCTTACACTGAAGGCAAAACATTCAAAACCAATCCTTCTAACTTATCGTGGTCAGAGTTTGGGTAGGGGTGGGAAGAGCTGATGCAAAGAGGGGGAGGGGAGGGGTGGCATGGGCTTTTTTGCTCGGAAAAGGGTGGCCTTACCTAAATATGTCAATGAACAAATAGATAAATAAATAAAGAAACCGATAAATATACAGTAAATGAAGAAATGAAATAAAAATTTCAATACATTAAAAGAAAAAGATCGTCGACAAGAACTGTGTGCTCTGAAAAACGAAAAACTTTTATGTAATCACCTGTAGCTACAAATTGTGGATAAAAATGAGTCTACTTAAAAGATTGCTCTTTTAGAAGATGTTTGCCATCTTGGGCAACGTAGCATAACATTATAAGGGATGCTCTTGCTCGCCACTATCTCTATCATCTTTTTTTCCTAAAACGGGATAGATCTCAATGTTTTGGAGGGTCAGCAAAATTAAGTGAAGGGTCTCTCTTCGTTTTGATTGTATATCTTACCTTGTGGTACAAGAGATATGAAATGCAATGCCGACATATCACTGGAAAAAAGTTTAACTATAATCTTATATGCTTATGTTATGCTGGATCTTGTTAAAGGCAGAAAGACTCTGTCGTGACCTTTCCTCTGGTAGTGATGGCGTGTGAAACTCATCAAAGAAGAAAGGAGGGGGGTAGTTTCTAAAGAAACTGTGGTGCTGCGTCGGTGGGGAAGTAGTATACAAAAATTTGGTTTTATCAACGGAGTTGATAATGTAAATTGGCCACCGTACAGAGATTCTAAAAGCTGACGTTTCGAGCGTTCATCAAAGAAGACACAATTGTAGATCTCTGATAGTCATAGCCACAGATTTAAAGGATAAAACTATTGGTGGAGGCCGTTTTTTGTTATCGGGCCGTTGGGATTATTAGCGGGTACCAAATAACAAATGAATAGCGGACAAATAATTTGATAATTCGTTCAACCCCAAAAAGGAACGCTAGGAACATACGCGTTTTATATAGAAGCACAAACAATACAAAAATATCTGCAAAGAAATTATTCCTGTTTGCATAGGCCTCGTGATAGTGTCATAGTATTCAATATGCAGATCGAGCGGCCTCAAAAACGAACAAGTCAGTGGCATACTTCTTTTGTTAGTGGCACGAGGGAATGTCGAATCTGGCTTGTGAAGTCCGTGCGTGCACAATTCTTCAAATGATATGCATGCATGCTTCCGTGTAGCAAGTGAAAGTTATTTTTATTTTCAAAATCGAGGCGTCGTGTTTTGCAGCATTAAGTCTTCAAGGGTTTAAACACGTTTTTGTCTGTAATTCATAGAAGGTAAGAGAAAGTTGGTTTATAATTTCTAAGTCACGCGTACATTCTAAATCGGTTGAATTGGCAGGAACGCTGCAGTATACAATTACAGCTTCTAGCCTTTCATGGTTCATTAGAACTTTCTGAAGTATTTGGTAGGACAGAAACTACTTATTCTTTCTGTTAAAACGAAAAATAAAACCGGGAACATAGCAGGCACAAGAGACAGTCAACAGTCTTTACGGAATAAAAGACGTTTATGTGCAGGCTCTATTTGTACTCTACTTGTATCTTAACGGTTGACTATCTGAATTTTAACAGACGCAAAGTCGATAATGGAGGCGTGGCTCATGTATTGGTTGAGAATTGGGGTAAGTTGTATAATTGGAGTCACACCTCTGTTAAACATTTTCTTCTCAATTATGATTGGTATTTGTGGTCCCTTTTCATCCATTTTTATTGATTTATTCAGTATCCTCATTCAATCTTCGACATTCATATTTATTTGGATTTGTTGTTCAATAATTCACTTGATATTGAGAGCCCTTTGCACAAGAAAAGAGTTCAATCACTTTGTGATTTGGAACTGCCTTTGATCAACATAAACCCTTTTATTCTCACGATCGAAACGTTCATTCTCCCAACTAGTGACATAGAGTTTTTTGTTGGATAGTCATGACAACTTGGTGTTATATCAAGATCACACCTGTTTAGCTGATAATAATGTTCATTATCAATACCTGTTTGACTGACATTTCATAGAAACTGTAAAGAGAATTTACATACCCATCACTCCTCCTACAGAACACAAAGCGGAATTCATTCACTCGATTTGGCTCTCATTCACTGTGATATTAAGCACTTATGATCTACAAGCTCAGTATATGAAGGGGTTAGTTGTCTGAAAAACTGTGGTGCTGTGTCGGTGCCGGGAGAGTGAAAGACACTACCACCGTAAATCAAAAAATTTTTCAAATCGATAGCTAATGTTTCGAGCTTAAGTCCTTCGTGGGAACGAAGTGAGGAATGAGGGCTGTTTCAAGTTATATTTGAAGTGGGGGAGCGATTCCATTGATTGGAGATAATGTAACGAAAAAAGCGAGTAAATTAGCTGAATAAGAAGCGCTCATATATAACAGGGATTGAGAGTGCCGAGTGGCTTTTGTTCCAAAGATGCATTGCTGGCGTTGTCAGGGGAGGGGAAGGGGAGGAAGAAGGCGTGGATTTTTCAGTCCTCCCCTTCCCCTCCCCCGACAAAGCTTCCTACGCAAGCTCTGTGGGTTTTTGTGTTTCCTTGTTGTGCAAAAAGGCCGCAACTGTCATGTTATTCATTCGCTCAACTAAAACGACTGTGCCACTTGGGAGAAGTTATCAGTACCACCGTGTGTATATTCTTTTGCTCTCCTTTCATTGTGCGAATAACTATTCATCTCAGTATGTTCCCATTTGATTGTTTTCCCTCTATAACGAGTTGAAGGCGGCTTTGTGATCCACCTACGTTTCAGACTTCCTCACTCAACACGTAGTGACTGAATATACGATGGGCAGGTGGTAGGAGAACAAAACTGATTGACATTACATTTCATCGAAACTTTTTAAATTCCATTTTTAGCGCTTCTAGTCTGTCTAACTGTCATGATCAGCAAAAAATTAACAGATATTTCAAATTCGGACATATAGTTGAATCGTTTACATCAGGCTCCCGCGTTTGAAGATAGAGTCTTAAAACAATACATTTCTTTTTCGCTTTTTGTCGAAATATCTTAATTACAACGGTTGGCCAAGTGGCATTTACCAAGTTACTTATGTATAAGTTACAAAATTTATTTCAGTGCTGAGTGTTTAGGATAAAACGTGAGCAACTATTTAACCGTTTGCCATGTTAACCATGAGTCCTATCAACTTTCAGTGGAAAACAAAACCGAAATTGATATTGACAGCAAATTATTTCAGAACTTTCTTAATATTCTTTAACACGACATGAGCAGCTGGTAGCCAAGAGAAGCTAGTTTGTCTTTCCGTAAGGTTTAATCTTGCGATGGAGCTTTATCGCCATACTCATTGGTGTAAAGTTGTATTTTTCATCTCCTTGCTGCATTGTGTCTGGGGTGAGTCCGATTTCATGGTTAGTTAGTCATCATGATAAAATATAGAAGACTGTAAGCACGGAAGATTGTAGGGGACATGCGATATGAGAGATAGAAGATAAAAAAAATGCGTCATGCGAATTCAAAAATGCGAGAGGAAAAATCCGATTTGCGGGTTAGAAAATGTGTGATAAAATATGGAAGATCGTAGATTGAAAATCTGAGTCGAGAAGTAGAAAATGTTAAATAGTAACGGATGTCAGAAACAGGGAACAAGTTAGAGGGAAATCGAGAGAGGGAAACTTGGGGAGTGGGGAGTCTTTAAAAGGGAATCTCAAAAACGGGACTGAAATCTCTAAAAGGGAGAAATATCAGTGGTCTGATCATCTGCAAATCCTTTACAATATTAGCCTCCTCACAGCAAAAGTTTCCGTAAGGTCCTGAGGTGTACTGTGCAGCCAATTGAGTCACAGTTATACCTTTCCAGTGGAGTTTTCTTTTGGTTGACATAATGCTACAAAACCGTTTCAAATGTCTCTTGACCTATCACACACATCTCAGTTGAACAACAATTTCCTCTCAGTAAAACGGCGACAAACAACCAAAGCTAGCTAGTCGTGGTTCTTTTTGGATTATTGGCAAAAGCCAAAGAAACCTTAAATTCATCCATATGATATTGACTCAACATCTGGCTGCCGAGCAAAATATTTCCAGTGGTTTTCCTTCCATGTGGAACATTTTAAGGAAAATTTGGCCTTGTATTTGGTTTTCATACTTTTCGTTGTCCACTGCCGGCACATCGCTTTTGGTAATGGTATCCTTTTTCGTGCTACCGGAACATGTCAAAACCAGTATTACACGACTTACGATAACGAAATGACCTTAAAACTATTAAACCCAAGACACCAGGAGGCATCTTTGGACTTAATATATTGTCATCAATATTTAACTCTATTGAACACTAGTGCTTCCAGTTTTATCAAAATCCTTTGAAGGAGCTGTTAATAATCGTATTTTGAAATATATAGTAGCTACCAAATATTGTTTTGTAGGCATTCGACGGTTTCCGCGAGGGTTTTTCCACTACTCATGCAATAAGCGAAAACAACTAGTCCAAAAGAATTGTGCACGATCGCAACAAAGGACGCTCGATGATAGTCGGTCCGTTATACTTCGTTATCTATATTGACGATTTTTCTTGGGGAATTGCTTCAATAAAATGTTTTTTTTTCTCTTTGCTGACGACCATTGCTTTAGAAGTATTAGTAACTTTAGTAACTATTGCTTTAGAAGTTAATTTAACAGCTAGAGCATTAATGTTGTCAAAACCAGGAGATTTTGATGTCTTGAAAGATTCAATGATAACAGACACCATAGAACTAACTTGCGACCTCGTCAAAGGTAAATGAATGGTTAGCAGTCTTGCATGAATATCATGGGGCCTTGTGAGCTTCTTGCAGTGTTCATGAAATTTTTAATAGACAAGATGCTGGGATGAGATTCGAAATAATCTGAATTACTACAATCAAGATCAATAGGTGTATAGATGTTGACAAAATAGTCATTAAATATTCGTGCCAATTGACATCTGTCTTTAACTCACATTCGCATTCTCCTGTAAAACAAACAATGTCATTTATTGACTTAGAACCTTTTGTATGCAAAAAACGTTTGGTGAATTTTCTCCAAAACTCACCGGGTTTCTCATTTGCATCCTTAGTTACATTTCTAAAGTGAGAAGCAATAGCTTTCTTCTTAATTTGACGATTAAGCTTCGTCGTTGTTTATAATTAAGGTGATCAGTAGAATCTCCAGATCTTTGATATTTGCTCCATAGCTGCTTACGAAAGCGAATTGCTCTCCGAAGCCTTCGATTCATAAAATGGTACCTGTTTTCCTTTGAGCTTGACGTTCTTTAAAGGAATGTGATCGTGTTAATTACATTGGTATACAGCTTCTGCCAGGCTCAATGAATGTCATCAATATCATCGAAGATATGAGAGATATAAAATGGAGTACAATTTAGATCTTTGATGAATTGCTCCTAGCTAAAATCTCTTGTCTTTTCTGTAAAAACTTAGGTCGTGATCGCGGAAAATGAAATTTCATAGCAGTGCAGATGTGTTTATGATGACTTGAATGCGATTCCACCACATCAGCTTGAGGAAATCTGTGGCGATTGTTAGTTGGAATAACATCGATAAGCGTAGCACTATTGGCATCAATTCTTGTAGGGCTGGTAATACGACTGGAATTATAAGTTAGGTATTTATTTTGGCAGTCAGTCCTTGGAGTTAAACGTCTCAGTCCCGGCTGTAGCAACTATTACTGAACTGAAACCGTTTGACTGGTTAACCATCTTACCTTTCACTTGCGAATAAAGTTTCGAGAAATTAAATTGACAGCAATTGTTGTAAGACTTTAGTCCTAATATTCTTTAACACGAGCATCTGGCAGCCAAAATAAGCTCCTTGTCTTTCCGTGATGGTTGATCTTTCGATAAAGCTTTATCGCCACATTCCTTGGCGTAAAGTTGTATTTTTCATCTCGTTACTACATTGTGTCTCGGGTGAGTCCGATTTCATCTTTAGTTAGTCACGATTATACAAGGAAGCCTGCGAATACGCGGAATCTTGTGGGAGACATAGGAGGTGTAAGTTATAAAATCGGCGATAAAAATGCGAGATGCGAGGTAGAAAATGTTACATTAATTTAAAATGGCTCTCCATAACAGGTTATGGACAATCGAGGAAGGGAAACTGAGTATGGGGAGTCTCTAAAACAGGAAATCTCTAAAACGGGGAGTTTCTATGACGGGTAATCTCTACTGGCTTCCTGAAAAAAAAGTTGAAGTCCGTATGGTCCTGAGCTGCAACTCACAATAGAGAACTTTGCAATGACAACGGCGACAACAATGAGAACGTCACAAATTTGCATATTTATTAGGCAAAAACAATAGCTTTGCACGCTCTGCACGAGCGTTTTTCACTTTTGTCCATTTCTTTGCCGTCGTCAGCAAAACAGCAACGTGAAATAGAGAAAGTTGAGGTTTTATGAATAACATCAGCACTTGATAATTTTTCATTTTCTCCCCTAAATTAAGCGCCGTTACGACCAGTGTCATTTTTGAGGAGCTACCACACCTTTTTGTTGTAAATATACTAAATCACTACAAATACTAAATTTCAAGGGTTGGTAAAGTAACCTTCTCACCAAGCTACTAGAATCTTTAACTTACAAATTTTAATTTTATCGCTCATCCAGTCCTAGGGATTAAACTTCTGCACCAAGCCGTGAAACTATTAAACAGTTTTACATGTTAACCATGAGTCATCTTACCCTTTAGTTTCAAATAAAGCTACGAAACATTAAATTGACAGCAATGATTGAAAAACTTAAGTTTTAATATTTTTTAACAGGAGCAGCTGGCCGCTAAAAGAAGTTACTAGTTTGTCTTTCCATGATGTTTAATCTTGCGATGGAGCTTTATCGCGACATTCGTTGGTGTAAAATTGCATGATTTTTTCATCTCGTTACTGCATTGTGTCTGGGTTGAGTCCGATTTCATCTTTATTTAGTCACGATTATAAATGAAGGCCTGCAAATACGGAAGCTTGTTGGAGAAGTAAGAGTTAGAAAATGCGCGATAAAGAAAATGAGAGAGGCGAGCTAGGAAATGCGAGTTGCAAGATATAGAAAATCTGGGATTTAAAAAAATGCGAGGTGCCAGGTAGAAAATGTTAAATAGAAACGGCTCTCCATAATAGGTAATAGAGGATTGAGGGAGGGAAGTCTTTAAAACAGCGAATATCTAAAACGGGGAAATTCCAAAATGGGGATTCTCTAAGACGGGTGATCCTTGAAAGGAAGAATTATTAAAGATCTGATTTACTACAAATCCTTTACAATCTTGGCTCCCTTAACAAGAGTTTCTGTAAGGTCCTGAACTGCACAATACCTTTTCAGCGTTTTTTTTTTTTGGTTGGTAGAATGCCATCATCTTGAACGACAATTTTCCTCCTAGCGGAAACTGCGACAAATTACCAAACATAGCTAGTTGTTTTTGCATTTACTGGCAAAAGGTAAAGGAAACTTAAGGCCCGTGCAAACGCTCGCAACATTGTTGGCCAACAAGACGCAACATTGTTGGGCCCAACATGTTGCGAGCGTTTGCACACATGTTGTGTGTTGTTGCGTGTTGTTGCGACTTGTTGGATGAAGTTTGACCAGTTTCAAACTTCATCCAACAACTCCC
>BLFO01003573.1:285342-290382 GCA_014634245.1 Montipora cactus
ATGCTCGAAGGGACAGGAGGAAGGCCGAGAGAAGATGGATGAAAACTAGACTTCCATCAGATCTTGTAGTATTCAAAGTTAAGCGGAATTATGTTGTACATCTGATGAACGAAGTGTACTCATTATAGGCAATTTATTGACAAGAACAGTTCGGACCAATCAAAGCTGTTCCGGGCTACTAAGAGTCTATTAAATCTGCAAGAGGACAAGTCTCTTCCACCACATACTAACGCCTCTGTTCTCGCAAATGAGATGGGTGAATACTTCATCCATAAAGTAGTTGCTATAAGATCAAAGTTAGCCGGTGACGCGGTCCCTCATGCGGTTTCTACTGAGTGCGCGCCTCAAGGTTCATCGAGTACTGATGACGTTGTCACGCTATCAGAGTTTCAATCTCTCTCTGAGGAGGCTGTAAGGAAGATGGCTGTGGCTTCCATGAAGACATGTGCTCTGGACCCTTTCGTCATCCATCTTGTTGCTTTGTATTGAGAAGCTACTTCCAGTGATTACTGGGATGTTGAACATATCATTAGAGCATGGGTACTTCGCTGACAAATGTAAAAAGGCATAAGTACATCCTCTGCTCAAAAATCTGGTCTTCAATTGATAAACAAGAACTTTCGGCCTGTGAGTAACTTACAGAGAATGCGGTCGCTGTACAATTACAGGAGCACATTCGAGTCAATGGTTTGTTTCCAGAATTTCAAAGTGCTTAACGCCAAGATCATAGCACTGAAACCACACTAATTAAGGTAAAGAACGATCTCCTAATGGCGATGGATAAAGGTCAAGTTACGTTGTTGTTGCTTCTCGACTTAACCTCTACATTTGACACTGTCGAACATGAAATCCTTTTAGATCGATTGGGGTCAACATTTGGGTTGCGCGGGAAAGTACTTTCATGGTTTGAGAGTTACTTTGAGGGCAGGTCGCAGAAGGTGTCGACTAACGAGACTCTCTCAAAGCCATTTGATCTGATGTGTAGAATCCCCCAAGGGTCATGCCTGGGCTCGCTTTTCTTTACCATCTATGTGAGTAAGCTGTTTCAGATATTAAAACTCCATCTGCCCTCTGTTCACACATATGCGGACGACACACAGTTGTATTTGTCATTTAAGCCATCTGACACTTTCAGTGAAGTTGAAGCTGTATCTGCCATGCAGAAGTGCATCTGTGATGTCCAAGCATGGATGAGAGAGGATCAGCTTATTCTCAATGATGACAAGACTCAGTTCCTGATTATAGGTACTCGCCAGCAGCTCTCAAGTTTCAATCCAAAGCATCAAGGTTGGACAGGCTGAAGTCTCTTCTGTAGTCTCGGCGTGCAATCTAGGCACATGCTTTGATACGCATCTAGATATGGGAACTCATATTACAAAGACATGTGGTAGCACTTTCTATTACTTGTACAACATACGTCATATTAGAAAATATCCAGAGAATCAACTGAAAAACTAGTACATGCTTTTATTAGTAGTAGATTGGACTATTGTAATAGCCTTTTATATGGAATTCCGGAGTATCAAACTAGGAAACTACAACGTGTTATGAATGCAAGTGCAAAACTTATTTATCGCGCGCCCAAGTTCTGTCACATAACACCTCTGCTCGCAGAATTCAATTTCTACCAATGGCACCAGAGTACATTATAAGATACTTCTGATAACTTATAAAATTTTGCACGGTCATGCGCCTAAGTACCTTTCAGACCTAAGTAGCATTCAACAGCCATCGTGCTATAGCTTAAGACGTAATGACAATGATCCCTTGCTTAAAAGACCAATTGCGAAAACAAAGAACATGGAACAAGTTACCTAGGTCTGCACGGGAAGCAAGGAACTTAGAATCTTTTAAGACAAAAATTAAAATATTTTATACAAGGAATCATTTCAGCTATCTTAGTTATTTTCTTTCATCCATTAGTCTTTTAGAAGTTCTTTCAGCAGTTGTTATTATTATATGTTAGATTTTTAATGTAAATAGTTTGTATGCTTTATTGAAAGACTTGTAAGATTTTGTAAGATTTATAATACAAGTGTAAGTTTAGTTATTAAGTTATACACTATTGTGATGCGCTTTTGAATATTGTATAGAAAAGGCGCAATATAAGTAATAAATTATTATTATTATTATTATTATTATTATTATTATTATTATTATTATTGTTATTAGTATTCTATGAAGCGGATTCAGAGCCACCTTAAATTACTGAAAAATTATGGTAGGTATGAATCCGCTCCACAGAACCTTTTTCAACTTTGCAGAGAGTTTTATCCTGGTCTACTGATTACTTTTGCGCAATAAAAAATGGAGTCACCGTAGTTAATGCATGGAGGTGGTTATGAAACTCGACAAGTTCCTTTGTTTCAAAACACACCTTTCTTTCGAGAACATAACCAATCAAATCCTTCGATTAAATTATACGCGACTAATTTGCAAACCCGTGCGAATCAAAAACAAAAGCTTGTGCAGGGTCACTGTTAGTTCACAATCGATTGAGAAACATTATTCTTTTAATTTTTTTTTTTACATTTTAAACATATCTTTATTATTGCTGCATGGCGACAACATTGTTCTTGCTTTTGAAGGTTTTAAGGTTTCATAACCAGTCCCTCGATTAACTATGGGGTCAACAAGTTTGTTTTGCAGATATGAGCAACTAAAGCCAAAATATAAAGTGCTTTTGCAAGGCTTTCCTGTTACCATGGTAACTTTTTACGCCCCCAAAATGACCGAATTCTTTTTCAGCAATAATTGGTGTTTGATATGATACCATAACGTTGCCGTTACGTGATAAAGTGTTGTAGTGTCATTCCTTCTAATGACAAGGTCCTTTGAAAGTGTTGAAACTGGTTTGAGCCACCTTAAGACCACGACCAAATATTAATAGACCCAGTCCATTATATGTGAAACTGTTTAGCTCGAGAAACAGTGTTCTAAAACGAATTCCACTCAACGTACCGCTATGGGATATCATCAACTTAAAGGACTAATTTTTCAATTTCTCTGATAAAATTCTCCGTTCTCCACTGCTTTATGCCTAAAGTTTTTCAGAGCAGTAGCAGTAGAAATGTCATGCTATGACATTGAATTGCCCATCGAGTTCCCAAACGAAATGCAATTCCTGGTCCAAGACCAATAGTTTGCAAATTTACAAGAAGGATTATCAGAGAACAAGTCATGAACAATCTGAATGATGCTTGCAAAGTCACAGCAACTTCTGTTGGTATTCCAGCCGACTGCTCTTTTGAAGACGTGAGGTTTTTCGACTATCTCACTCCCCAAAACCGACAACTTCCTGTAGATGCCAAGAAATTTCAAAATCGGAATGGCTACAAATTTTGCTGGGCAAAGAATTGTGTCGTTTATCTACGTCAAACCGAAGTCTCGTGCCGATTTAGAGAACTTTGCGGAACGGCAAGTCCTTCCTTTGAGCTCAGTAACCTCTATTATCGTGTTTAGCTTACATGTTTTCTTGTTTCTATAATGTCAAGTGAGTCGAATTTATTATCTGTCCTTCCCGTTTGTTAACGACTCTGCACACACTTTGATATCGTACTATTTTACTTGACGATTCACTGAAGGGAAAAACGGAGCAAATACATGAGATTACAAGGAGGGGTATTAATAGAAAACCAAAGGCGGAAAACGAATTCAGAAAAAACGGGACACTTACAAGATCTGTGCTGCTCTCCAGATTACAGAAACGGTTTTTCATACAACATGAACAAACTTATATACGAAACTAAACAATACCAGTGAAACTGACACAAAGATCAATACCAGCCGTTTAAGGGTGTTAACGAGGTAGTGTGACAAAGGTAGACAAAAAACAAGCGAGGCTTAATTACAGACTAAGAAAACTATAGTAGGACAAGCCAAGAAAGGAGAAAACAAATAAACTCTAATTACACGGAAAAAATACTCGAATTCGTGGCTACACCGTTAATCACTTGGATGATAGCTTGTTTAATTTAGTACTTTACGAAATGTCCCATGGCCCTGTACATTATGACGGAGATCGTCTCGAACCATTATCATTTAATCCTATTGACCGGCCTGAGGTTGTGAATATGCTTTCCAGATATCTGGATCCTGACTCAAATTTTAAATCTCGTCTTCTTTGTGGTAGATATGTCGTTGAAGGAGAACTTAACTGAATCAAAGTAGTATTGCAAGTCACTCTCTCCCCGAGTGACTTAGCGAGCGGAGGAGGCGGCTGAAATTCAGGCTAGTTCGATGTTTGCTTCCACGCTGGAATGAAGTCGACTCTTTGTCGTATCTATTTTGAATTTATTCGATGCGACTTGGATTCGACGTTTGCTCTAGGCCTAAGTTTGAAAATGCTAAAAAGGACCTTAGATTAATTTGTAAATTGCTAAATGACGTGATAAATGAGCAAACGAGCAAGCCTTCATTGCCTTCATCCTTTAAATGTGAAGGGAAGTCAATCCCGATCCCAAGGGGATTGCTGACAGATTTTTTACTAATATTGGCCTTGCAAGTGCTATACCAGCAGTTACTTCTAGTTTTCGTTCATTCCTCATCGACGATAATAACAATCCTATTACTCTAAAGCCAACCACTACAATAGAACTTGAACATATTTCTAAAACATTGGCTTCTGGGAAAGCCCCTGGTTATGACAACATTCCAATGCGTGGGTGAGGATCCTTGTCTTTTTGTGAATTACAGACCTATTTTCTCTATTATTATGTTATTCGTGGCCTGGCCACGGCCATGGATTAAAAGTTATTTTTCTTGTCGCCAACAATTTGTTCAATTTAATTCTACATGTTCCTCTAAGCAGACTATTAAATGTGATGAAGGGGTAGTTTCTAAAGAAACTGTGGTGCTGCGTCGGTGGGGAAGTAGTATACAAAAATTTGGTTTATCAACGGAGTTAATAATGTAAATTGACCACCGTACAGAGATTCTAAAAGCTGACGTTTCGAGCGTTAGCCCTTCGTCAGAGCGAATCGAGGGATTATGGGTTACGTGTAGTTTTTATAGTAGAGTAGGAGCTACGCTATTGGTGGT
>BLFO01003573.1:294435-299435 GCA_014634245.1 Montipora cactus
CACCAATAGCGTAGCTCCTACTCTACTATAAAAACTACACGTAACCCATAATCCCTCGATTCGCTCTGACGAAGGGCTAACGCTCGAAACGTCAGCCTTTAGAATCTCTGTACGGTGGTCAATTTACATTATCAACTCCGTTGATAAACCAAATTTTTGTATATTAAATGTGATGTCCGTCAAGGTTCCATTCTAGGTCCACTATTTTTCTAATTATGTATTAACGATCTTCCCCATGGTTCTCATGCAATTAACTCAGCCTTTACTTTATGCTGATGACACCAGAATTTTTTATTCACATTGAAACCCAAAAAGGGTACAATCTGTATTAAATGACCAGCTGCGTAATTATGATATGTGGCTGAAATGTCACAAGCTCTGAGTTAATTTAAAAATCATTAAACCAAGACAGAGAATCGCTAATGATGATTTTAACATATCCTTTGGAATTGAATTAAAACAAAGAAACGTAACCAGATTTCTGGGTGTCTATCTGGATAAGCATCTTACTTGGAAGCATGACATAAGTTTTTTATCAAAGTGAATCGCAAAATCCGTTGGTATTATCTTTATCTCGATTCTACCATTCTTCAAGAACCAAGCTAGCCTTGTTTTACTCACTAATTTATCCTTATCATAATTCCAATTGGTCTTCTACATATATCTCCAATTTAAATAGAATATTCTACTTGCAATAGCGTGCTGTGCGAGCAATAGGCCACTTCAGAAAATACCATAATACTCTTTGTTTGTTTCCCCAAATTTTGCATAAGCATTGTTTCCAGTTTCTCATGGGACTTACAATGGTCTCAAGAGAAAACAAAAACAATGCTTATTCAAAATTTGGGTGGACAAAAAAAGAGTATTATAGTATTTCCCGAAGTGGCCTATAACAAATTCAGATTACCGAGCGCATTCTGCTCCTTTATTTGGGAAACTAGGCATCACGGACGTTTATCAATAAATTCATTTCAAACTTCAAGTTTATGTTTTATTATCACAATCAGTTTTTTCCTCCGATGTTTTTAAACTTATTTGAAACAAGCCGCCAAGTGCACAATCATGGTAATAGAGTAGCCAACAATTATCGGCCACATTTTTGTCGCACTAACATCAAACAATTTACAAGTCTTTATCAAGGTCCAAAAATCTGGAACTCTCTTCCTGGATCAATTATTAATTCATTTAATTATCTTAACTTTAAAAAAATACATTAGGGTTTCTTTAAAAAAAAAAAAAACTTAGTTACTTATGCCGCTCAAGCATTGCGTGAGATTATGTAGATTAATGATAGGCATATGAGGAGGCCCCTCTTATAAGTCCGGTGGTTTCTTGGGGTCTTCTCGCCACAATTATTGTAATATCCATCCCTTGTTTTTTATTAATGACTTTATTCTTATTATTGATTGTCTTTTTCATATTATTAATTGTGTTGCAAATAAACATTCATTCATTCACTCATTCAAGAGACATTGATAGACTAATTTAATTACCGTCAAAAAGCAGAAATATTGTATTTCTTCCCTGCATTTTAGATTTTCGGTGGAAATAATGACCAGAATACAGCAAAGAAAAATGTTCTAAGCAATGTACTTATAACAAGGTGGCTACGTTTTGTGGTGAAGGATTACAAAGGCTACTCTGCTTGTATGAGGACAGAGGTGTATGGAGTAAAGCAAAAACCAGGTAAACTAACCAATAATAATAATAATCATCATCATCATCATCATTATCATCATCATCATCATCAAAGGAGGGCATTTTAAATTTATTTGCATCATACATATTTATTATTTATCAGTAAAGATACCTATTTACATATAGTTTTTAAGTTTTTATGCAAATACGTTAGAATGAGTAATTTTAGCGTTATTAGGTATTATATTTTTAGTTTATATGCATTGATTGCTTACGGTTTGCCGCCCAATCAAGGCTTATAGGTCTGGGCATCTAGAAGCTTGTATACTGCCATACTAATAATAAACATGCAAAAACTAGACATATAATGTTAAATTTCCGACGTTTCGGCTACCTTATGAAGCCATTATCAAGGAGTTGGAAATGAATATGCGAGTTCACAACAGATATAAAATATTCCAAATGTGCATAAGTGAAGATGAGCTAGACAAAGACTGTCAGTTTCACGAGCGGTTTTTCAGGTCGCTTAGCGAGTGACAACCTAAAATACCGTGAACACAGTTCCTTTCCCAACTCGCTTAAATTTAAGTGAGTCGGCAAATTTCAACAGAATTCTCATTAAGTTTAAGCCACCAAACGAGGTAGCTTAAGCGAGTAGGCTATTACGCTCGGCCAATGAGGAGTCGCTTGCGGTTATCCAAATCGGAAATACTATTTCCTATTACGTCGTGCTATTTTTATTATTGCACTGGCACGTGCTCTCTCCTCATTTAGTCTTATCCGTGAAAACACGTATTATTTTTAGGTCGCTGAACGAAGTCTGCAAACAAAAATGTTAAGCGAGACAACGGTTGTTGTGAAGACACGGCGAAAGACTTTAGCATGGATTGAATCTGTTTGCACGTTCAGCCGTGGTCTTAATTGTTTGGTGTACAGCATTTCGTTAACCGGAGACAGTCCAATTTGTTCATGCATTTCTTCAACACTCTAAAGGCCCATTAATACGGGCAACACTTTTCGTGCAACTCGTCGCGCAACACTGTTCCCTTGCAAGTTGAGATGGTTTCTTGCGCATATTACCACAACTAAGTAACTAGTTACAACAAATTAGGCAACCTTCAGTTGAATCTATGTGGCTAGTTACAAAAAGTTAGACAGTAAGTGTAACAAGCTCGTTCCCAGGGTTTTTCCCTTCTCGTGGGGGGCGCCGAGAAGGAAAGAGCCTTGGCAACGAGGTTGAGGCTACCCAAACCCAATTCTCGTAATTAATTACCACGTCCACATGATACCCATTCAAAGGGTAAAAATATGAGTGTTACTAGAAAGATATTTAGAATTTTAACCAAGACAATTTTAACTTGTTTATTTGAAAAAAGAGAGAGTTATTCAGCATTTTTGTTCAAAATAGCCCAAAAGTTACCAAAAAGTGCTAGTTTCCCGAAAAGTTGCTAAAAATTGCTCTCTGACAAAAAAGGCCTAAGACTGACAGCAGGATGGGCGTGGTTGATGGTGTTTAGGAAGTCCGTAGCTGTTGTTATATCAGGCATAACAGTGAGAGTGTCGTAAACGTATCTGCAGTAATAAGCAGGGAGCTTTCCTTCCAGTTCTAGTTTTTCTTCCAATGATGACATAAAAACGTTAGCAAGCAAAGGCCCGAGGGGGACCCCATGGCTATTCAGTCCATTTTCTCATACAAGGTACCGTTAAACTGGAACAACCGTCCCTTGGTGGCTACGCTCAAGAGATCAACAAGATCATCTTAAGAGATGTTTAGATCGAAGCTTACCAGTACTGGTTTACTTCTCTACTATCATAGACACGTCGACAACCAATACAAACGAAGCTTATTAACAACTATGCTTGATCGCGCCTACCGTTTGTCCTCAGCTTGAGCCTATTTCTCGGAGGAGTACGGTGAACGCTTAAAGTCCCTGTTCTCCCGTTTGAAGTACCCCCAACACCTTATCAACTATACCATTAATGCATTTGTGAACTCAAGAGTTACTGACCAGCATCCATCGCAAGTGTCGGTAGAAATGGTGGGAAATGACGTGACTCGGGTAGTCATACCATTTAAGGATCAGGATTCTGCCAGCTTTGTTAAGATTCAGTTGAAAGATCTAAGTCTCAAGCTCCAAACTACAGTCCAACCCGTCTTTGTCAGTCGAAAAATTGGGGACTTTTCAGATCTACGACGACGACGGTCGACGAAAACGTCACTTCAAAATATAACTTGGCTCTATCATACGTCTTTCGGGATTATTCAGTCTCGTTCACGTCCTACAATATGGGCGAAGTATCCTAAATATAAATTGGTACGAGCGGTTTCAGATTGAAAACAGAGAATGAAAGACTCTCTGTTGCATGCTCACGTTGTCGTCAAAACCTCAGATTTGGTGATTTGGCATCGTCGTTATGCAGAGAACCGCTAAGATACTTGCTAAAATCCGTTCTGCTCGTGTAGCACGATTATTTATAGCTATTTATGCTCTTTTAAACCAATGATATTATTGTTTTGTGGCGTTGTCGTAGTCGTAGCCGTCGTCGTTTCTTAAATTCCCTATTGGCCAAGACTTCCAAGAATGTGAGACCAAACCACAGCTGGTTGAGCAACAGTGCGTTGTGTACCAATTTCAATGTAACCTGTACGATACAGGTAGCTATGTTGGCTACACACGTGGCCATCTACATGCACGTGTTAATGGTCACAATAGTACGTCATCTTCTGTACGCAAGCATTAGGGAGCTTTAGCATCGACGACGGCGACGGCAACGAGAACGTCACAAATTTCCATATTTAGAGGGAAAAAACAATAAGTTTGCACGCCCTGAACGTGCGTTTTTCATTTTTGTCCATTTTTTTGCCGTCGTCAGCAAAACTACAACGTGAAATAGACAAATCTGAGGTTTTATGGAGGACGTCAGCACTAGGAGATAAATTTTCATTTTCTCTCTTAAATTAAGCGTGACTCATATCGGTTTCATTCCTGAGGGACTGCCACACCATTTTCACTTAAAAACGCTTGGAGTAGTCGTAAAGTGATTACAATTGCGCGAATTTATGTTTTTAGATGACGTTCTCGTTGCCGTTCCCGTCGTAGTTGCTAAAGCTCCCTATTATGATCAAGATCACGCGTGTGCTGTGCCTGAGGACCTCCTCAGCTGCTTTAGAGTGTTGAAGAAATGCATGAACAAATTGGACTGTCTCGTTAACAAAATGCTTTACATCAAACAATTAAGACCACGACTGAACGTGCAAATAGATTCAACCCGTGCTAAAGTCTTTGTCAAGCTCTTCTTTGCTTATGCAAATTTGGAGGATTTTATATCTTTTATGAACTCGCAGATTCATTTCCAACTCC
>BLFO01003573.1:304435-306935 GCA_014634245.1 Montipora cactus
GGAAGCCATTTTGATGCACTATTTTAACGCTGGATGGAATGTACCAAATCGCATCAAGTGATTAGAATATCATTCTCGTCGCCAGAGCCCTCTGATTTTTTTGGTCACGTGGTTTGGTCAAATTAAAATAGCCCAATTCGATATATTAAAATTCAGTCCTAAACACACGACATCTTCTAGAGGCTCTGGGGAATTAATACAAATGAGATTATTTCTCAGAGCCTCGAGATGATGCCTTTTGTTTAGAAAGTGGGCTATTACAAGTACTCCGCGTTACATTCTACTTCCCGCCCATATGGCGGGAAAAAAAAAAACGGGACGACAAGCCCTTTTGGGCGCGTTTTTCAAAAAATTAAATAAGAACTTTTAAATTATGGTGACTACGCCAAAAAAGGCGCGCAAGTTTCCGCGAAATCCGTAGGGAGCTTACGAAACGACGACGCTACAAAACAATAGGTTTAGAGAACAAAAACAATGGCTCTGCACCCTCTGCACGTGCGTTTTACATTTTGGTACATTTCTCTGCCGTCATCTCCTAAATGACGACGTGAAATGACCAAGTTCAAGATTCGATGGAGGACGTTAGCACATGACGATGAATTTTCAGTTTTCTCTCTACGCTTCCAACCCACTCATACCAGTTTAATTCCTCGACAGTTACTACGCATTTTTAACGCGAAACGACATGAATTAGTTTCGTAGCGATATGAATAACGCGAACTCGTATTTTTAAACGAAGTCGTCGTAGCCGTCGTCGTCCTCGTTTCGTAAGCTCCCTAATAAGAACTTAAGCAACAACGACGGCGACAGCAACGACAAGGTCATTTCAAAATGTAAATTCGCGTTATTGTAATCACTTCGTGACTATCTCAACCTTTTTAATAGGACAAGGGTGTGGTAGTTCCTCAAGAATGACACTGGTCGGAACGGCGCTTAATTTAGGGGAGAAAATGAAAATTTATCCTCAAGTGCCGACTTCCTTGATAAAACCTCAAATTTGGCTATTTCACGATGTTGTTTTGCAGATGACGGCAAAGAAATGGACAAAAACGAAACACGCACGTGCAGAGCGTGCCAAGCTGTTGTTTTTGTCCACTGGCTAAGTTTATTATACATTGTAGTCACCATCTGTCTTCTCATTGGCTAAAAGCCTACAGTTAATACTGGGAAACAGCGCAACCTACAGATTATTCACTAATCTGTACCTACAGATTAGTGAATAATCTGCAGGTTGCCCGCGCAATGCATGATTTCCAAGAGCAATGTGCTTGAAAAACATTGTGATCGCTGCGATAATGCGTTTGTCGTTATTTTCTTCAAAACAGTGTATAATAAAACAATTATTAGATTCGGTTTTTGTGATATCCGCAATAATCAAGGTCTCGGTTAGTGTTACCAGCCTTGATTATTCCGGATATCACAAAAACCTCATCCAATAATTGTTTAAGATTTGCGACGTTCTCGTTACCGTCTCTGTTGTCGTTCCTTAAGTTCTGAGTAATTAGGGCTAAACTAGATTAATAATTTATACCTAAGCTTTGATTTTAACATGTTTAGCTTTGTCGTGAAGTTTGAAAACAGACCTAATGTTGTTTGTTGGCGAGTGATACTACAGCTTTATCAAATAGTGTTTAAAATATTGTCCCTGAACAGCTAGCGGTGTGGTGATCAAGTGGTTAGGTGACGGGTTAACAATGAGAATTCCTAGGTTCGAGTCCTATGGCCATACACTTGGGTTGTCTTTTAAAAAATATATGACCATCTCCCATGATCCATATCAGGCTTTCAGTCTTCCAAATTCACGATAATAGGGAGCTTAAGCAACGACAACGCCGACGGCAATGAGAACGTCATCTCAAAATATAAATCTGCGTAAGTTTAATCGCTATGTGACAAGGGTGTGGTAGTTCCTCGAAAATGACACTGGTCGAAACGGCACTTAATTTAGGGGAGAAACTGAAAATTTATCCTCAAGTGCTGACGTTCTTCATAAAACTTCAAATTTGGCTATTTGACGTTGTCGTTTTGCTGACGACGGCAAAGAAATGAACAAAAATAAAAAATGCACGTGCAGGGCGTGCAAAAGCTATTGTTTTTGCCCACTAAATATGCAAGTTTGTGACGTTCTCGTTGCCGTCGCCGTTGTCGTTACTTAAGCTCCCTAATAGTGAATTCAAAGCAAATTAAAAATTCAGGGTAATCGCGAATTCAAGGGCGAGAACGGGTTGAAGCAACACGCATTGACGATTCGGGCTAGTCTCTTATTGATTTTATTATAACTAAGTCTCCTGGGTATTTTGTTCATTCTGGTATTCTAAGTACTGTGGCCAGCTGTGATCTACTATCATAGAGGATGTAGCTTGTCGCACCTACCTAGGGATAATGTTGGCTTCTAATCTCTCATGGCGACCTCATACATGTGTATCTCAAATGTTTACCAGATAGCCAGCAAGCGATTAAATTTACTCTAAGGGATTAATTTCAGAGTTCAGAGATCTGG
>BLFO01003573.1:316935-319435 GCA_014634245.1 Montipora cactus
AAGTGCATCCAATCTCGTTCCCAGAGCCTCCGTTACCTTTGTCCAGCGGAACGGGTGCGTGAGGCTCTGGAATATTCCAAAACCGGAACCAGAAAACTCTAGTTCCGTATAAATAACTGCGCGTGCGTCAGGGGAAACGGTTACAAATCAAGAAAAACATCAGGCCACAGTTGTTCAAACGATAGATAGCGCTATCCACCGGATAAATCACTACCCAGCGGATAAACACTAGCAAAACCAATTGAGTTATCCAATGGATAATGATTTATCCAGTGGATAGCGCTATCCAGCGTTTGAACAACTGGGGCCTGAAGTTTGCCTTGCCACGAAAGCGCTTATTTTTCACTCGCGAGACAGTACACATGAGTATGAACACATCTCGTAATACACTCGAGACGTTTAAACTTCGGAGAATAAAAAATAACGCGAGCAATTTTTTCATTGGATAATTATGTGGCTAAGGGACTCATCAGAGACCTTTTGGCTAACTCGTCAAACATCGCGTTTGAAGTCCCGCTAGGATCAAAATGATGGTGGCATCTGGGAATCCTTATGTGATATAAGGCCAGATTGCCACCATCATTTGATGCAAGCGAGACTTCAAACGCAATGTTTGACGGGTTCGCCGAAAGGTCTCTGATGAGTCCCTTGGCAGGGATGAAACATACGTATGTAAGGCTAGCAGCATAATTATCCATTGGAAAATTTTTACACTTTTTCAATTTTTTTCAATCAAAACAAATTTCAGCATCTGGTGTCACGCAAGTGACAACTAGGAAATTCAGAATGCTGTATTTTCAAAAACAAAAACGTTACGGAACTGGTAAGAAGTAAAAAGATTTATTTCTAGATTAACTTCGACCTCGTATAGATAAAAATCCGGAAGAAAGCATAATTTTTAGTTTAGAATTTGAAAATTGCAGGGAATGAAACAGTTTTTCAACAGCCAATTCAATATGGCCTCTTTTGGATTTGACCAGAGTCTCTCTTTTCCGACCGCTGGCCAAGGGAACGATGACTCTGGGAACGAGATTAAAGTGCACCCAGAACTTAATATTTGAGTATATGCACAGCTAAGGACATGAACCAATTATTTTATAAAAGCCGATTAAATTCATAATTCTTATCATGGGAAATAGAAGCAAGTAGACATTTTATTGGCTAATTGAAAACAAACCACTTTGAAAAACAAGTGCACTGGAATTGGTGTGAAAAAATGCCCATAACGTTTGATCTCCTCTCAAAAGAAGACTATCGATAAAAACAAAGCGGAAAAAATATGTCTTTAATCTATAAAAGAAGTGACAGGTTCTGTAAAAAAATATATTTCTTTTTGACTCAACGGCTTGCTGAGTTTGGGCGTTTCAAAACAACATTTACATTCAAAACAGCATTTACACTGGATTGTGCAGTTGGTGAAAATAGGATAGTTTGGTGTCATGTTGTCTTGCGTGTCCAGAAAACGTAGTTTCTTGACCTCATTACAGAAAGTATCAGTAGTAATTTAATAGCAAGGTGAAGCTACTTTTCAAAACTATTAACGATGTGCACATTTTTGCATTAGCGGTAGACCCGTTGCCCATACTCGGACAGGTTACTAGTTACTAGTATTTTCCTTTTCAAACGATATGTAGGTTTGACCCAAACCAGCTGTAGTCATTCCGTGGCGTTAAACTATAGATTTGTGTATAGCAAATTTCGCCTTCATTTCACTCGAGCTCCACGGTCCATCTTTAGGTCAATGATCGCTTTTTACTATTTGACAGCAAAATATCTATTAACTTTTATGGTTTAAATTTAACCTTTGAAAGAATCGAACTTCTTGATTAATTACGTATAAAATTTATTAAAGTGCTCCTGTGATTAAAAAAAAAAAAAACCCTTCCTCTTTTTCTTTAGATTTTAAAAGTGTGTTTGGCTAACACCTAACTGGCAAACTTTTGAGCTTTGACTTTTATCCAAAGGCCGTTTACTTTGAGTGTAGGTTTGGATTTCACGGTCCGCCATTACTCACGTCTAAAACTGACTGATTAGACATCAGAGGGTTGGATCCAGGCAAAAGAGACGTCAAAGGCTCACCAGCCTAAAATTTCAGCGTGTGAATGCCGCCTATTATATATGCAAAACGTGAGTTTAAAAATCTGAAAGCCCAAAAGTCCAGTGCTGCATATTAATTCTGCGGCGTACACACGCATTGTATTCTTAAACTAGTGAGCCTTTGACGTCATGTTTTCCTCGATCCAGCTCTCTCAAGATCTTAAAATTAGTAATGGCAGATCATTAAATAGGAAAATTCCAGTTAAAATAAACAGGTGTCTTTTTTTAAATCAAGGCTTAAAGCTTGGTCCCTTAGCGTTTAGTTTACATAGTTTTAAAACCCAAAGGAGAATAAGAATTGATTTTTTGGTCACAGTGGCACTTTAAGTTTATCCTGTACTCACTTTGACAAAGGGCTAATTTTCAAAACTTCAGCCTGCTAGTTCACCAGGTTAACCCAGAA
>BLFO01003573.1:328947-336447 GCA_014634245.1 Montipora cactus
AATATTGTTTTTAATGTAAAGAACCCCTCAAAACGTATTGCATTACATGTGGGATTGTGCAAGTAGTGAATAAGAATATTTTTCACACACTTGTATAATCATGATATTGTAGCCATATTCAAGTGTGATCTGTATGGGAGATGACTTTTTCATTATAATAATTGTCCAATAATCTCCTTAGTCTGTCACATCAGCTACTACAAACTACAGTCATAGTGGTACAGCTGTAGTGCCTGTTTAGGAAAGGTTATCCACTGTATAAAGTTAAAGCCACAGACATGTACAGATTCAGTCCTGCAGTTTTGATGGTTAATAGTCTTAACTTGATCTTTGGATAGGTTCAATAATGTGAAGATGAATGCTTTTACACAGTGGAATTTACAGGTTTTACTCTTTGTAATCCCAGAATATTTGAGTCCTCATCCTTGAAAGTGAAGGGTTTGCACAATCATACTTCAAGATCACAAATGTCTCGGCTTAGACATTCAGAGTGCAGTTATAATAACTTTTCCAAAGTAACACATTATTGGTTGTCATGGAAACAAGAAGGTGATAACCTTGATGCGTTTAATTCTGAATTCAAGCTGGTGACTTTTTAAGGTTAATGTAGCTGACCTGTCTCTTCATCACAAAGCAGGGAGAGGATACCATTTATTTTTTTGAACCGCTGCTCAATTGAGCTTATTTCCATTTTTGGGCATAAAATTTTACCTAAAATCCCCTACTTTGTTTCAAGGAAGCATTAAAAGTTAGATGCATCGAGGTCATTAACTTGTAATGAAAACCCATTTACACAGTGCTTACAGTGTGCAATGTAAAAATAAGCAAAGAATTGAACTGAATTGATTGTTTTGGCCCCTGTTCACCTTGTTTTTTGTAGTACTTATTACCAGTTTTTTTTCCCATTTTTTAAAAGATGTATATAATTTTATAAAGAGCGTTTTCACTCACGTGACCAGCAGCCATATTGGATTACTGAAACAAAAGAAGGTATTTGAATGAAAACAGAGTTCAATTCCCAGAGAATAGGACATTTGCTTGATGACGCCATATGAGTACAAGTACCAGAATCCTTCAGGTTTCGCTTGTCTCATGTTAAGTAGAGCTATTGTTATTTTTACCCCACTGGGAATACAAAATTTAAATATGAAAAGAAAAACAAACTGAATTGTGGTAGTTGTAGTCAAATGACGCCATCGCTAAAATTGCCTATTAGCTTGGTACACTAGCATGGCTGTCATTTCTTTACATGGGTACTGTGACGCCCTGTGAAAACGCTCTATTATGTCATCTCTTTATCATTATATACAGTGTACATGACGAATGTGCAAATAAATAAATAAAGAAATAAAGATTGACTTAGCTAACCTTCCATGTATATGTGCAAAAGAACTACCTACATGTATTATAATAATGGATGTCCATGACTTAAAATTACTGAATGCATACATGTAGGTTTGGGTTCACAACAATTTGTTGATTGTCCAAGAACAAGTGCAAGTTCATTGTCCAAGAATATAAGTGTTCTTTGCAAAAAAACAAAAACCACCTCCGTGAGACCAGTCCCCATACCAATAAAAGCCAACTTCAGCTGGTAAACTTTGCAATTAATGCATACTTTGGTGGACATGTTTTACCTGTCTTTTTCGATCCATTTAGACATACTTAATTTTTGGTGGCAACATAATTATGACAAGGCAAATTATATTGCCTGATAAGTACCTTACAAAAATAAATAATGTTCCACAGGAAAGCCCTGCATAGTGTGCAGTACCAAATCCGTTCCTACAAGACTGCTCCTGGGTTAGTTCATCCCAACTCACTTATCTGCATGCTTCCAAGCATCAACTCAGATTTTCAGAAAGGAAAGCAGCAGTATGCTGCTGAGTTTTTTTGAAGAATTTTGCCGTGAGCTAGGTTACAAAGCCAGTGAGTACCAAAACAGTGGTCTCATACCGCAGCATAGTGATCAGTCATTTTTAAAAATGTTTTTCTTAAATCTGAGAAGTGAAACTTGAACTATGCTTGACATGCAACAACGTGAGTTGCATTCTTTACAATGGAAACCCTTCTTCCTCTTCATTATAAAGGTATGTTCTGTGTGATGACCTACAAGAAATACAGCATACATGATCACCATCAGTACTGGGGACTTGATGACCGCAGTGCTAACTGACTAACACATTAGATACTCTCAATGCAAGGCAGGGAAAGACAACATGTACTTATCTTGTAAATGCAATCTAAACTGTTTATGACAGGTGCTGAATGAGTAATTTAAAGAACAAAAACAGATTAATCTAAATAATAATTGATAAATTTGGTGGAAAATGATCATTGTACAATAAATGCGATTCAGTTCCAATGGTAAGAAACTCCGGACCAGAACATGGTGAAATATGATGACATGGTGCAGCTCTGTGAGATACAAAACCTTGACAAGTGCCAGTCAACTGAAATCTCACCAGTGTCCTACAAGCTTGTTGCTGTGGTGGTGAACACTGGCAACAAGCTTTTCTCTGGCCACTATGTGTGTTACATGAAGAGAAACTGGTCTTGCTACTTTGCAGATGACACTCACATCAAAAGGTGTAGTACAATTGAAGCTATCAATGAAAAAGCCTACCTGGTGTTCTACACTGTATGAAAGACATTTTTCTGATGACCCGATGGTGGAAGTCTCTTGACAAGGAATACGTTCGTTCTCAATACGGGGTGATACTGAGCAGCAGCCTGTGAGATTACAAAGCCACGAAACAATCCAAGTCCAAGATGGAAGTGCCCCCCAAGGAGGTGATATAAGAAATCCAGACCTGTGTAGAACAGCAAAAGATGGAAACATATCAATAAAAAGATAGAATCTTTGGGGGAAAAATGGGCGAACTTTCAATTTAGTCAATTTCAGCTTGTCGGTTAAAAATGTAACGTAAATAAGCAATATTGTAATGTAAAATGGATTGTTAGTGATAGTGTAGTGTTATTAGGAACATATTATGTTTTGTATTTTGCTCTTACGTACGGTACATGTATTGTGACTTGTGCAGGTATAAATAGACAAGTGTAAGTATAAGTAGTGTAATGTTAGTACTGTAAGTAGTGTAAGTGTTCGTCCTGTGAACAAAATTGTAGAAAAAAAAAAGGAACAGCTAAAGATTACCCAGGTCTTCAGTATACACCAATATGTGAATCAGAGAAAGAGCAAGCCAAACTGATTGAAACCATGGAAGATACCATCCCACAACACTCCCGAACATGTGGCTGGGAAGGTGGCGACCATTATCTAATAGACTTTTGCCCAGGCAAGAAGAGGAAGGTTTCTGGCTGTCTAACATCCTTCTTATCAATGCGGAGAAGGCCACAGCAGCCGGTAATAAAGTACCTACTCTCAACTCAGACATGTTTTTAAGAATGGCAACACCCTCCAGAGAAAATTATCTAAAGTACAAGTTTCATCAACTCTATCCAAATACTCAACATTCAGAGGTCGTTCTTGCACCATTCAACAATGGCCGGCACTGGTGCCTAGTTTTTGTGAACCAGGAAGAGAACTTTTCAGTCTATCTGGATTCTCTGTATGATGGCGCTGGTGCAAAAATGGCATTATTTTCTAGAGTCAATAGCTTCCTAACATGCTGTACCTCCATCAATGGGATCAATACTTGGACCTTGAAGAACTGGAAGTTTTCATTTTTGTAATTCCTTCATCTGAAATTGCACAGCAGCTCATGTGAAAAATTCTGAAAAGCATAAAAATATAATACCTCTAAGTACAAAGCCAAATGGAAAACCTGCATCCAAGAGGAAACACCAGTGCTCTGAGACAGACTGGCAAATCAACATCAAACAAAGCTGCCACTGCCATGAGAACAATTGGTTTTGGGAAAGCCCTAAATGGCAACTTGTCACTAGACAATCAAGCAGCCTGCGAGCAGAGCCTCCTTTTGTCTTTTTCCTTACTGAGGAGGATGCTTCAACTGACTACACAACAACTGTGTCAGGGAAAGACCCAAACATTATTTAATGACATTGACGACAGCGTAGATATTTGGCAATATTTGTATAATGAAATCCTACATCACCACTTACCTCTACGAAATGTCAAAAGAAGAGCTACATCTCTTCCATGGATCAACACCTCCATTAGAAAAGAGATGAACAAAAGATACAAACTCCTAAAGAAGGCAAAGTCATCAGGTGACTCCGAGACATGGAGACTGTACAAACAGAAGAGATATGAGGTAAAGAAACTACTAAAGAGTGCAGAGGCTGCTTACTGGCAAAAACTATTCAAAGAAACTTCTAACCCTAATGAATTTTGGAGATTGTCTAACCAAGTCTTGAGAAAGCACAAGATCAAAAACATTGGCCCAATCTCTGATCATAATGAGGAGATAATAACCCATGATTTGAATAAGGCTGTGTATTTCAATGACTTTTTTGTGAATATTAGCGAAGACCTCACCAAGCAACTTGATCCTTTGGATGTATCATCCTTAAACTCCTTTATTACTAGAGTCACACCTACTAAGGATAATATTGACATGAGTTGGGAACTCATTAAAAACAAACTGATAAAAGCTGCTAACCCCAAGAAAGCCACTGGCCCCGACCATGTATCCCCCAGGAACTTTTCCCTGATTGGGGACTGTGTTATCCATAGTTTATTACCGATCTTTAGGAAGAGTGTGATTGATGCGTTTTTCCCTTCGAGTTGGAAATTATCACGCGTTAATCCCATATTCAAGAAAGGTTCATCAACTGACGTAAATAACTACAGACCTATCTCCCTCCTCAGTATCCCAGGTAAAATCTTAGAGGATGTTGTCAGTGACACCTTGAACAACCATATGGAGACACAAGGTTTGTTGAGTCACAAGCAATGGGGATTTCGGAAACATTATTCAACTGAAAGCCTCTCACTTCACTTAACAGAAATATGGGAAAATGCTTTAGACAGGGGTCTGAAAGTTGGAGTGCTTTTCATTGACTTTCGCAAAGCATTTGATACTGTGAATCATACCATCTTGCTGGAAAAGCTAAAAGCCATTGGTATATCGGGTGACCTGTATTCCTGGCTTGATGATTATATGTCTGCACGCAAACAGTTTGTGCAATTATCAAGATATCAGTCCGGGCCCAAACCCATTACAAATGGAGTTCCCCAGGGCTCACTACTAGGGCCGAAATTATTTTCAATTTTTGTAAACGATCTTCCAGAATCGATATCAAGTGGTGATTTATTCATGTTTGCTGACGATACGACAATTTTTACAATCGGCGAAAACACCGACAATATCATCTTGACTCTACAATCTGTATTAGACCAGGTATACACCTGGTGTCAGTCTAACAGATTAATAGCACACGAATCTAAGTCTGAAGCCCTGATAATTTCCAAACAGAGCTTTATTGGCCGATTGCCACGTTTGACATGTGGTAACAGTACCATCAAATACAAATCATCATCTAAATGTCTTGGGTTAACAATCGACAACAAGCTTTCATGGTAAGAGCACACCAAAAATGTTTGTAATTCATTCAGCAAGAAAGTCGCAGTTTTAAAACGGATAAAGTTTTTACCCAAACCAATTTTAGAAACTACTTATTACAAAACAATTATTCCTAGTGTTCTGTATGGTATTGTAGTTTGGGGGTCTTGTTCCTCAGCCTTAATGGATGATATCGATCGAATTCATTTAAGAGCAACCATTATTATACACAATTTACCTTGTAACATTCCCAATGACGATATCATGAACGCTCCATATTGGAACTCTATTAATTTATTTTACATCAAGAGACTTTTAGTTATCACATATAATATCTATTATGGAAACTGCGTTGAACCTCTTAATGATTTAATAGTTAAACCCGTGAATACTTATAATTTTAGAAAATCTCTGTTTGAGATTCTTAGACCAAGAACAGAAGTGGGCAGATCTTCCTTTCAGCACAGAGCCGCTTTGGCTTGGAACCTCCTTCCTGATAACATCAAGAACTGTTCTAACTTAGCTATTTTCAAGAGGAAACTTAAGGATAATAAGAATATTCTGAAATCTATTAGTTTTACTAAAGCTTCCTGCAGTATTACCAACAAATCCTCAGATTTTAAATATTTTTAACATTAGTTAAGCATAATTAATATTCTTCTCCATTCTTTAAAATTAGTCATAAGTTATTGTCATTAATATCTATTTATCTATTTAATTATTTTTATTCATTTTTATATAGTTGATTAATTTACGCACTACTAAGATAGTGCAGGTCCACATCAGGACTTTTGTCTTGCCTATTTTACTTATAACCTGCTTTATCAAATAAATTATGTATGTATGTATGTATGTATGTATGTATGTATGTATGTATGTATGTATGTATGTATGTATGTATGTATGTATGTATGTATGTATGTATGTATGTATGTATGTATTATCCTGTTGGACAAGCGCACTTCAACTTGCAAGACAGAAAGTGGGTCAGAAAATGCTTCAAATGAAACCCAGTTGGACATTATGGACAACCAAGAATCGACTGATTTTATAACCCTAACCCCCTGACAACCCAATCCAAGCTACAACTTACAACCCAAAACTTCTTTCACATAAAGCTTCAAGAAAAACTATGCTGAGCAACCAAGATTGACAAGGCATTACACAAGTAATGGGACGGGGAAACCTGAAACTAAAAATTAATCTTCACAGACAATCATAGCTTAATTATTGAAAACACAACTTCTGTGTCAGGAAAATATTACCAGTGAAAAGAAGAATCCATCAACTCTTTTTAACTCCTAGTCGACTAGCATAAATGAAGATCATTGTTACTCTTGCACTGTGCCACCCCCCAAAAAATTACCCGACACCTAGATATCTACCTACAAAGGCTGCTGCCATCTTGCCAACAGAATATGAGTGTAAATGAATTGAATTTGAAGATCTTTCAGTATTAGAAGGTACCTTAAGAGTGAAGTTCTGTATCAAGAATGTGACATGACTTGTAAGGATGATGTAGACAACTGGATGTCCAAACTTGCTACATAAAATGCAACATGGAAAGTGGTGGTCAAGAACTGGAAAGCGGGTTTCATTTACAAGACGGTATATAATTATTATGCCAGTGCAAACGAAAAAAAGCTGACCAAAAAAAAAAAACAAGAGGCTGCTAAAAAAAAATACAAGTCAGAAAAAAACAGTATCTGTTACAAAGGCAGGCTCATCCAATGAACACTGTGCCTGAACAACTTGTTGATGTTGAATATGACAGGGAATGAATCTTGAATATGACAGGGAAAATCCAGCAGAATAGCACTTAGTCCAACTTAACCCTTTGACACCTACACTGGCCGAAACCGCCCAGACTTAGTATATTATTCTGTTTAACACCAGAGTTAGTTAATAAGAGAATATAATTATTAATAAGACTTCACTGACAAGTAAGCGATGACATCAAACTGAAGCTTAGAAAAACTGACAAGAATTTTTGGGCATGCTATAAGAAATA
>BLFO01003573.1:341447-346447 GCA_014634245.1 Montipora cactus
AGGAATGTTCCACGACCACGAGATCAAGTTCTTGGTTCCCCTGTGCAGCGTTTGATGTCCCGCTGCACCAGGTCCTTCTCCCAGTTGCTAAGAAGCTCCTTGCTCCCAGGGCCCTCAACAACAAACATGTTTTCTCGCGCCTCAAATCCAAGCGTATGCAGCAAAAGGCCTCTTACGATCGTGGCGCCAAACCTCTTCCACCTCTCAATTCTCAGCAGGTTGTGATACTTCACACCACAAAAGGCTATGAGAAAGTTGCTATTGTGAAACAGCCTACTGCAGACCCGCGGTTCTACATTGTGAATGTTGGAGAGAGAGAGAGAGAGAGAGAGAGTACCGCAGAAACCGCAGACATCTGCAGGCTGTTCCAGAACGTGCTCCTGCTCCTCCTGAAACAACCAATCAGAATGTTCCCGCCTTTCCGGCAGCAGCCAACCAGAGCGCTTCTCCTTTCTCCTCTGTTGAGTCTCCACCCGTAACACCTCCCAAGTCTCCAGTCCCTCGGCACTCTTCTGTAAGGACCCCTGTCAGACCCGAGACTCCAGTTAAATCTCCATCATAAACGCATAAACGTCTACGGTAAATGTTTCTGCTTGTAGTTGCCTCTCGCGTGCCAATGCTCAAAGACCACTTGTTGTCAATAGGTCTGGACGGATCTCAAGACCAAATACCAGATATCAAGATTTTGTTACTTTATTGGAGAAGCTCGTTTAAGTTCTATTCTTTGGCTGGATTAGATATTAACTATTAGGATTGATGAACTACGAATTATTTTTGGTGTAATTAGTTTCGTTCGTTTTCTTTCAGCGTGTGCTTATCTATTAACTTTGTTCGGTTTGTTTAGTTTCATTACAGTCTGTTTTACAAAGGGGGATGTAGAATATGTGTGAACTTCATGTAGGAATGGTTGTCATATAACATGTATTGTTCTCTATTCGTATAAATTAGGTAGCCATGCGTGGTCACAAGTCCCTGTTCCCCTTTGGATCGAATAAACTAATGTGTCTCTCAAGTGTTCTCTTCTCCTCCGAATCGACACTTACAATATCTGCTGAAGAGACCGTCCAGCCCACTTTGTCAGCCACAAGATCAAACAACCTCTGAAACCGCGCGACGTTAAGCCGTCTAACCAACAATCCCTTGTTTATCAATTTAAATGTGACCTGTGTGATGCAAGTTATGTTGGTTACACGCGGCGGCATTTGCATCAACGCGTAGACGAGCACAAGAATGCGTCTTCCTCTATTGGAAAACATTTCCGTGTGAAACATTGTTATGAGCCCAGTGATCTTACCAAGAATTTTACAATCTTAAAAAAGTTTGACTGTCTCATGAATTTTTTTTAAATTAATGAACTGAGACCAAGTCTCAATGTTCAGTCAGACTCAATTCGTGCGAAAGTTTTTTAATCATTTTTAATTGTTATTCTTGCATGCTTTTTAACACCCCTCAGTTTACATTTTCATACTTCACATACTTTTACTTCTTTGTTTTATATTTATACTTATCCAAAAATTTTTATCTTCACTTTTGGCTTGATAATGACAGAAGTTCGATCGAAACGTTGCGCGCTGTATTACCGTTAGATTTTACTTCACATTGCTTTCAAAATCCTTTACTTGTAAGCACCTATTATTTCCCACAAAAAGGGGGAAATCCTTAAGGGATCTGCTCGTTAGAACAAAACTATATAAGGTTCTATACCTGTTTTCACACAGGAAAGGAATCAGTGTTGCCTGTCACCCCTTGCGTTACTTATCTTAAAAACGTATATTTCGCGCAACCTCGTTCCTAGGGTCTCTCTTTATCTTTGTCTTCTCAACGACAATGGAGACCCTGTGTACGAGGTTGATATTTCGCGTACTTGGACTTGTATTTATTTAACTCTAAAAGTTCCATACTCTTAACCTCAACTATCCCAAAAAGGTAACAAAAATATTAATGCTTGTTACCCTGATGAACTGAGCAGATCCTGAAAAGCCCCTTGGTTTTGAAGTTGGAGCTGTGAATGCGAACACAGGCTTTCCACTTGGCCAGTTCATAATTTATCTTTGGCGTTTGCAAAGAGATTCCAATTCGCGGATTTGACTTGTTGCTGCAGTCCTGTACAGCACAGCAACAAGCTGGCATATCTGCCAATGTTTTTTTACAAACGATGAGCATGCACAACGGGATATTTTTCCACGTGAGGAGCTGTCACCTCGCGTCAGAGCACTTTGGTTTTGATGATATGATGATGTCACGGACTCCCTGGGATCTCACTGGGACAAGTAATGGCCGGTCGCTCGTTCACGAAAAGCATGCATCGAAAAAGCACACTTCCACTTGTAATTTCCAACTCAAATTTGGCAGGCGTGATTATTGGCCTTTAAAGGTCACGAAAAGCAAAAAACAAGAAAAAGTCAAAATTTCATCTCAGTAGCATTTTAATTATACAAATTTCTCAACATTAGAATTTACTGAGAATGTACTTGAAATTCCCGGAATTTCTAATACCAACTTTTTCTAATACCTGAAAGTCGTAAAGTTGCCTTTAAAAATGCACCCTTGTGCCAGGGATATGGAGAGCATTAAACGAGCGGGAATTAATCAAATACTGTCCCAGAACTTGAAAAAAGGTGTCTTAGGTATTGCGCTGATTAATTATTGTTTAGGGCCTCTTCATATGAGCCCGGCTGGCCTAGTTTCCGAGATGTTGCTTCGCCTCTAAATCCTTTGTAAAGGCTTCGATGTGTTCGTATGAGAAGGCGGGTTGGCTCGGTTTCCGAGATCTCGGTAGCGGGCTGAAAATTTTACCATATGAGCACTTCATCCCAGTTAAAGGGAGGGAAATAATACAATACATTTTCGTTATAAAACGGACATTACCGAGTTTTTACTTTTCTTTTCTTCGATAATGAAGCTTAGATTAGTTTTATTTTATCATAGTTAATAGAGGGGAATGGTTATGAAACCTAAAAAATTTCTTTGTTGTAGGTTTTTGTTCTCTTTTTTGGCCTCAGTTGACCGTGCACAAAACACAATAGTTGTTTATTCCGTACTGAGGAACTAGCCAATAGAAACGTGATGGTTACGTAATCATGCATAGTGCATGAGCGCAAAACAAAAGATTGTGCACGGTCGTGGACTTTCCAACTTAAATCTTGGCGTCTTTGTTTGCTCCTTTGGTGTTTGCCGAGCTTCGAAACCAGTCCTCTCTATTAACTACGATTTGATAGTTAACGTAAAGACAAAATTAATTTGAGGTTGCTTAAACAAAGAAAATCGAGAATTTCTCGCCACGCTTGTTCGTTACATTTCACATCTGAATGGTCGCGTCACAAGTTTTTCATCTCGGAAAGCGGGCTTAAAGTCGCCATATGAACAGGAACCAATTTCATCTTGGTAACCGATCCATCTCGGTCAACCGGGATCATGTAAAGAGCCCCATAATTGTATGATAATATTGTCAAATTACTGCGGATGTGCAAGTATCAGTCCACTTGGCAATTTGTCAATGGTTTGACCAAAGTTATCAACAAAAGGACTAAAGCAGATGCTACATTGTACTTTGTTTAGAGCAGGTATTCGTCACATTCTTAAGTTTTCTAAACAAAAAAAAAAAGCAAATTAGTCATCCTAGGTAGGGTCACAGATTACCAAGTATGTTGCTATGTTTTTATTTCTGTTTAATTTAAGGAAACCTTGCATTCAGAAAGACAGTCATTGCTACAGGATTTGATGGTCGAGGTGATGATACAGTAGATGGAAACCTCGGGACTGCGATGTTGCTGGTGTCGTGGCAAGTTGACTTGGGAAGGATGGTGCCAGTGAATGAAGTGATCGTCTACTGCCCTTCTTGGTTTCAAAACGTGGTCAGAGTGGGTAAGGTGGCTAAAAACATAGATATTTACCTTTTCTGTTCTCAGCTGACAAGGAGAAGAAGGAAATACATTTGCACTGTGACCGTTCCTTTCATGAAAGATTCAAGCGGAGAGATTTCAATTTCTTGTTTTCTTGTAAATCATGGTGATTTTTATTACATAAAGTAATTTTCTTGGTAGAAAATTTTAAACCATTCTCCTTTTTTTATTTTTATCCCTTGTTTCTAAAGAAAACATGGAACTTAATTTTAAAATAAAAAACAAAGATCAAAGATGTGCACCCATGCAGTTGTTCAAAGGCCGGATAGCTTTGTCCAGTGTATGCTTGTGCAAATGTGACAAAATATCAAGATTGCCAATTTCATGTGTCAACTATACATGTATAAATCAAGTTTCTTATATTCATATCAAATTGTCAGATATTTATGTCAAACGATATATCTATACATGAAGTTATATATATATATATACATATATATATATATACACCTGTTTTCAAAAACGTTGCAATTTCAAAGTATATATGATATATATATGGCGAAATCGTCGCTGTAGTTTTAGTTATTACTGGGTTTCCAGTATGGCAATTGCAGTCAGAAAATGGGTAATATTTGGTCAATTTCTCTCTCTCTCTCTTTTTTTTTTTCGTGTCGGTAAAAGTCTTGCCTGTCACCCCCCAGCTAAGTGGTTTCTTTGTGCATAGAGCCTTTTCTGCGTATTTTCTTAGGATCGAGAGCGTAGTGGAAATGCCTCGATTTCTCTGGTGGACACAGTAAAATATTTAACTTAACCTGCAATGGCATCGAAAGTCTTGTAACACGAATGTGGAAAATATACCCTTATGGAGCTCAATAATGGAAAGTCAATTGGATAAACAAAAGAAGCAGTGAAAAAGAAATATTTGGAATCTTAAAAGCATTGAGTAATGGACTTCGACAACAATGTATCGCCCGTCGAGCCGAAATCAAAGTGACCTGTATTTCTAATATTTTACCAAGTGTGCTGTTTACTATGTAGAACACTGAAACCGAGTGGAAAATTCTCTGGTAACTTATGGGTTCAACAAAGACAGAGAACGAATCGAACACCTTAAGTGGATATGTGATCAACTCTGCACAGTCACAGCCAACAGCCAAG
>BLFO01003573.1:353947-356447 GCA_014634245.1 Montipora cactus
AAAAGTATACTTTAACCAAAGTCCTCCATTAAAAAACAATTTAAAGTATTTTCATTTTACATTTTTTCGGGGAAATGGGTAACTGTCAAAGATTAATATTGACATGGATGTTACGTAACGTCCATGAAAATTAAAGCTAATTTTTTCTCTCATGGCTTGTGTCCAAGCCCGATATAAGAAATAACATAGATGCTTTTTTATTTGACGAAATAACAAATACAGTATCTGTGACAGCAAAACGTATCAGTTCCAAAAGGTCACTTAAAAAACTTGATGTTAAGTTTGTCATGGACGTTACATCATGGACGTTACAAATGTACATGCGTGGATGTTACATAATAGACAACATTCAATGCAAGAAGCTTGGTAATTGTTGCTCTAAAAGCCGGGTTCTAACAATTAATTTTGTTGTTCGGAAAAAATTCAAGGCAGTGTTGAATTATTATAACAACAATAATAATATAATAGTTAATTTAAATGTCAAAGAGTAAGTTTTTTTTTGTGAACACAATCAATATAATAGCTCTGAGATTAAACTTTAATGTCTTTGAACATAAAACTTCTGCAAGTCTCTAAAGTTTGAGATTGTGGAACTGAACAAAGGTTATTAGTTCCAAACCATGCAAAAATACTGTCAACAAAAGGCCTTTACCAGTACATGTAGTTAGTAACTTATCCAGTCTTAAACAAATATGTTCAAAAATAGCTTGAAATAAGGGAATTTTTTTAGGAAGCCCTTTTCTGCAAGCTGTTTGTTTTAAGATTTTAAACCATAGAATAAAATAATACATAGGGCAGGGGTTTCATTAAAATTTTCAGCAGGAGGGCAACTGATTTCCACAGGCAGGCAAAACTTTATAATAAAAACTTTCCTCTAGATGTTCAAACCAGGTGAACAAAATCAACTTGAAGCCCTTAGTGAAACCCCTAATATGTAAAGATGATCTTAATGAAGAGTCACAGATAGGTGTGACTTATGTTTTTTCGTTAGAAACTTGAACACCTTCTCCACAACTGCTTCTTTCTCCTCCGCAAGTGACTAATTCAGTTTCATCTGTTGTATTGAAAAATTGACTGGCCCAAAGAAAATGCAGGTTATATGGGAACTGATGAAATGGTATATATGAAATGAATCATATATGAACTGCGGATATGAAATCAAGTGAGCTATGATCTTCGCAGTTATCAACGCAATTTTTACAATAGCGGAGAGAAGCCTGAAAAATTCAGGACTTCAACGGGGTTTGAACCCGTGACCTCGCGATTCCGGTGCGACGCTCTAACCAACTGAGCTATGAAGCCACTGACGTTGGGAGCTGGTCATTTGTGGGTTCTAATGGTCCCGTGATTCATTTCTCACGGGACCATGAGAACCCAACTTCAGTTAACTTTTGTATTAAACAGCTGTCAGATGCTCAGAGTGCATGCTTAAACTTGTGGTGAAAAGAAGTTGTGAGGGAACTTGAAAAATGATCAACATGTCAGCCCAGAAGCCAATGTTTCTCGATTCCCTTTTACAATCTTTCTGGGTTCAGTACTTTGCTAGTAACCACATGTCTTCTCAGGGGGCTACATGAATTTATCTAAGACTTCTACCATGGCACAGCAATGATATGCAATACCAAAACAATATTGTGTACTGTTAGAGCTACATATTACGCAAAAAAACTTGAATCTCCTGGAAAACAAAACGCAGCTTAATTGACAATATGGAATAAAGCGCTGTGTACTGTTACTTCAGTACCACGCATAAGCAATGACAAATGATTAATAGGCCGGTAGCCAAGTTTTTAACCTCAGAAAAGGATTTGGAACTGAGGTGAATGTTATTTGTGTAAAAAAAAAAGAAAAGAAGAGGTCCTAAGACCGGTCCTTGGGGCACACCACAGGGAGAAATAAGTTGATAAATACTCTCCAATTTGAATTGTTTGCATTCTATTTTTAGATATGATTGAAACCAATCATTTATCAATCCCCGGAAACCGCAAAAGTTCAATTTAATGATTGACTGTATCAGGTCAATGAAGACACCGCATGAGAAGTAACGTTTATCCATATTGCTCAGTATTGCTTTGACAATAATCAAGTATGGCATGCTCTGTGGAATGTGATTTGCGAAAGCCATACTGTGAGGAGAACATTAGATTATTTTTGTCAATAAATTCCTTCATCTGGTAATATATATTAAAACTGGGTTTGTCACCAGGTGAGCACATTTAAAAAAATATTTGAAAAAATACAAACTAGGTTACACTGGTGGTTTAAAAGATGATATATTACAACATTTTTTATTGTAATATATCATCTTTTAAACCACCAGTGTAACCTAGTTTGTATTTTTTCAAATATTTTTTTAAATGGTAATATATAGTTTTTCAAAAATCCTATTAAAATTAGACAAAAGAGATATTGGCCAATAATTCAGTTATGTCCAGGTTTGACCCTAATTAGATGCACGCAGATTTTAATAAGCGTCAAAAAGTGTCTCAGAATACAGACA
>BLFO01003573.1:361447-382771 GCA_014634245.1 Montipora cactus
AATGTTATTAAGGTTCTGGCTATTGCAGATTATTTTATGCAGCTTATCTAGTTGTTGTTTGATATCCGCTTCATGCTTACGGATCGCCTGTGCTTTTCCCGTAGAGAACGAAATGGTTGTGGTTCTTATTTCCATTTTAATCAGTTCGCAAACAGCTGCTGGTCATTTACATAATGATATTTTTCGCGAAGCTGAGGATATAATTCTAAAATTCTGGTTGTCTATTCCTTGTCCTTTAACAAAGAATAATTAAATTTCCAAAAACCCGGTCCTCGAGGATTCTCGTTCGGCCGTGAACGACAATGATAGTAATATTGTGTTGTGATCAGGGGCTATTGAGGTTTGGATGTCCACTTTTTAAACAAATTTTGTTAAGTGTTTGGATATTAAAAAGTCTATCCTTGATTTCACACCTAGCGTTTTGGACCTGTACGAGAAATTATTGACATTTGGATAACGAGTTCTTTGTACGTCGACAAGGTCAAGGGTATCCATTGTGATATTTACCAAATTCCTATATATAGTTGGCCTCCAAAGGGAACCACCCTTTTTGTCTTTCTTTGATAGTGTACAATTCCAATCACCCCCTACAATAAGAGTTGTAATTTCTGATTTGTCGATTAAGAGACAATTTAGTTCTCGAATGAAATTTACATGTTGTGTATGGTCGATAGGTGCGTTTGTTACAAAAAGACAATTTTAAACCGTTGTAAGTGAGATTGATTATTCTACCGTCCGCGTTACTGGATGTCAAGGCCACTTTTTCTTTTACCGCTCGATTAATCAAAATACAAACACCCTTGCTATGAGAAGTCCCATGAGAAAAGTAAATTTCACCTCCCCATTCATTTCTCCAAACGGCTTCGTCGCTTACGTTTCTTGTAAAAAATAGAAAATGGCCTCCGTATCTCCGAGACCTCTTACATTTAATGAAATTACCGAACATTTATGCGGGTGTAATTTATGCATTTAAGAATAAGTTTTTGGAATAAGAAATTCGATGCGCGTTCCCCCTCGTACGATTAAAAGCACCAAAACAAAACAAAAACAAAACAACAAAATTAGCACTAATGAATTTAAAAAACAGACCTATTTTAAGAGTTCCTTCGCTCAGCAATCTAGTGCGTAGTCCTTTCTTTTATTCAGCAATCCTTTGAACACCATTTAAAGATCATCGAAGTCCTCATCACAATGAATTCTTGTCCATGTGCTGATAATCATGTTATCTTTCTTCAGCTTGTTTGTTTTCCAGAAAAGCTCTCTCCGATAGTTCGTACTGGAAGATTCTCGTTAATAAAAATACGTCAGAGGTTTCCACCTTTTAAAGCTTGGTTCTCGCTTTGTAGAGAAGAGATTTTACCTTGTGACTCACGAATTTGACATTTGCAAGTTAAGTGGTTTTTCTTTTGAGTTTGTGTGATATTTCTATGTCCTCCGGTTTGATATCGACGTTTATGGCTTCTCCGATTCGGATAACAACTTCGTCAGTTGAGGTGTACGCGCCTTCAGGTACGCCCAAAACTTCCAACGAGTTTTTACGTGAGTATTGCTCCAGGTCGTCATGTTTTTCATCCAATTTATTCATTTCTTCGATGTGATCTGTTAGCTTCATTCTTATGTGGTTAAGCTCGTCCCTCGGCTTTGGTAAGTTCTGTTTTTAAAAGCTTCTCCGTTTCCCTTCGATTGACATTTAGGGCGGATTTCAGCTCTAGGATTTCTTGCTTCAGTTCTTGGTTTTCTCTGAGAATCGTTGCAACTGTAATTTGGATGTCAACTAGCAACTCCTTGATGTCAGTTAGGTTTAGTTCGGGCTGAGTGGCTGCAGCAGTTGGTGCCTCCCCGACACTATCCGCCATATTGCATCGTTTCTAAACGTTATCTTCTTCTTCCAATGAACCTCTTTCTCCCCTTTTATGTTTCCCACTAATCTTCTTCATTGAAACTGGCACCACATAGCGTCACTCCAAGATGTGATTAAGGTCGAAAATACCAAGGAAATATTATAAAAGAGGGGAACTTAAGCTCCGCTCAGAAACCATGCACGTCCGACCCTTCCGGGCTCATGCATGAGCTCCAAAATTTTCATTTTTGGTGCCTCCCCACACTGTGCAACAATATTCAAATAACGGCCGAATTAATGGTTGTATAATAGATTGCTTAGCCGACGATTAAGATATGTCTTAGCTCTCTTAAGCAAGCAAATTCTAGAATTTAATTGATCAATTAGGAGATCGATATGATTATCCCAGTTCAAATGTTGTATATCTTAACGCCTAAAAGCTGCCTTGGCTACTTCAATCGGAGTGCCACAAAGAGATAGATCAAGAGATGGACTACCAGAGTGCAACAGTTTTTGTACAGTTCCTATGATCAAATGTTTAGTCTTTTTTGTGTTTGGAACCATCTTATTCAGAGATAGCCATCTACTACTTCTGTCAAGGCTGTCTTGAAGACCACGCTGAATAAGCAGCGGGTCACTGTTAGTCTCCTATATGGTAGTGTCATCTGCATATATGTCGACATTTGAGTTAGAGATTCCAATTGGAAGGTCGTTGATGTACAGTATTGGGCCCAAAATTGACCCTTGCGGAACTCCTTGGGCCAGCACCAGTGCATCAGACAGTGAGCCATTAATGCAACAGCGTTTTGTTCGATTACTAAGGTATGATTTAAACCATTCTTGAGATGTATTGGTGACATGATATTTGTCGATTTTGGATAGTAATAAATCATGCTTTACAAGGTCAAACGCCTTGCTTAGATCCAGCAGCACTGAATCCACAAGCTTTCTAGACTCCATAACCTTAAGCCAGTTATCGGTGAGGTTCAAGAGCGCAGTTTCACACGAATGGTGTGGTCGATGAGCGAACTGGTTTCTATGAATAAGATTGTTTGAAGTGAGGTACCCGAGATACGATTTTGCCACATGCCTCTCGATAGGTTTAGAGATAATTGGCAAGATTGAGATTGGGCGATAATTATTTCTGTCGTGAACTGAATCATTCTTATAAACAGGAATCAGTTTGGCTCGTTTAAAATTAATTGGAAAAGTACCGCTTGCGATACTTAAGTTGTAAATATGGGTAAGAGAGGGAGCAATAGCATTTAATGCCAGCTTTAATTGTTTTATTCCAATACCATCGAGACCAGTTGCTTTGCTATTTGGGCGGATGCTGTTAAGGTCCTCGATGACTTGTTGTGTGCTTTTTGGCGGGATGTGAAACACGGTTGCTTCCCTAATGTGGGACTTAATAAAGTTTGCAAGACGTGCATCTTGTTCTTTGAAGGCTATGCAGTGTGGAGCAGAGATATTGGTATGTTCAATGTTGATAAAATGTTCGTTGAAAGCATTCGAAATTCCCACAGGGTTACTGATTTTCTCGCCATTCACTTCAATAAAGAAAACTTGGTTGGTCTTGGCTTGGTTGGAGCAACTTGCTTAAGTATTTTCCACAGTTTCTTCGGATTGTTCATGTTTTCCATGATCTCATTTCTCACATATGCTGCCTTAGCATTCGCGATCTTTTTAACCACCTGGTTGCATAAATTCTTATACATTGACCTTGCGAGAATATTTGATTTCGCACGTGATTTGAACTGGTCTCTCAGGTGTATAAGGTGCATGATCTCTTTGTTCATCCAAGGTGACAGGCATTTGCGTTTTACTCTTTTCTTGACAATGGGCATGTGACGATTCACAACAATTCACAACGATTAACAAGTTTAGTGTTCACGATGCACCGCAGAGCAGAGCAGTATGGAGAAACGTTACGGGTATCAACGCCGCATCAGCGAAACACTTCGTCACCAAGGTGGCTCTCAGTTATGACATTAAGCAGCTAATGAAAATCCTCAAGACAAATCTTAGTGTACTGCCATAACATCCAGGAAAGTGAAATCGAAAACAGTACAGCAGGTTCAAAAAGCTGCGCAAAGTTATGAACTATATCCGTGTGGGCAAGGCTGATGGTCTCGACGATATTCCAACTTGCCTCCTAAAGTTATCATTTACATTTATTGCACTTACACACTTTTTATTTTATCATTACCAAAATTAAGGAAAGTTCATGTTGACCCGCAGGTAGCAGATTTGCTATTCGAGGTGGGTCAATCATCAACGTACTTTGTTTCATCATTAAATAAAGAAAAAATAATAATAAGAGTTAGACATTATTAGATTATAAGGAGAAGCATAACTGGTAAATACATCAATAGTTGCATAATGTATCAGTTAAGTACAGGATCAGATTAGGTACAAAAGCAATTGGATCAATTTGGTTTAATTGTACAGTCTTTGAATTTAGAGGTAATATTTTCGACATCAAGATAAGTATCTTCATTACCCAGGTTCTGAAATAAAGACTTTTTCATTTGATTTTTAAAGGAAAATTTTGATAATGATTTAAATTTATTCAGTATCTTATTCCAAATTTTGACACCAACACGCGAAAAAGCCCTTTTTTGTAAGTTAAGTCTAGAGTATTTTGTACTAAAGGGCTGCAACTGGGATGATCAAGTATTGTAGGCATAAATGTGTGATGTTTTATAATAAATAGTTTCACAATGTTGATTGGGGCACTCTTGATTGTGCACATCAAATATTTTAAGCAAAAGTTGTAAGCAAATTTTAATTTGCTTACAACTTCATAATATAGGAAAGTAACAGGCAGAATTTTTGCTTTGACAAATAAAGGGATGGCATCTTCTCTTCGATCGGCAAAATAGATTAAGTGCAGCACTCGCTTTTGAAGAACCAAGATTTTACTTAAATATGCATTGGACGCATTGCCCCAGGCAATGAGTCCATAACTTATATATAGAGGATATTACACGGTGGCAAGAAGATATGAATTTTATATTCGAGTGGCAATAACAATATCTCACGAGTAAGCGAAGCGAACGAGTGAGATATTGTTATTGCCACGAGAACATAAAATTCATATCTTCGAGCCAACGTGTAATGTTCTTTTTATTATATGGAGACTAAATATTGAATATTTTCGATTTTATTGTGTTTCAAAGTAGTCAAGTTTTACAAATTAATACGGCTGGGCTTTATAGCAAACAGAAAACATTCTTCTTCGTGTTTTCTTCTTCGTGTTCTCGTTTTCAAGTTTTTCTGCAAACTCTTTAACTTCTTCGTCGCTGATGGACGCAAACCTGCTCGCCATGCTTTTATTCTAAACAAAAAACGCGACGCGAGAACCCAATTCAACAAAAGCAAAAGGCGGGAATCGTGACGTCATTGAACGATACGACACTCACAAAGGTGACATACGGAAAATACGCCACTCGGGTCCCAGATGAAGTGGCGTATGGAATCTCGAGTGGTTTAGTTCCCAGTAAAACACTCTCCTCCATATAATAAAAGGTAAAATTAAAGTGTCTATCACCTCAACGCACTTGTTCACTTTATTTATTCTGTCAAATACATCGTGTTGTTTTTAGAACCTTTTGATTACAATTTCCCTTTTTTAATGGCTTTAAAAGACGGGAAAGGTGGTCATACCGTGATTAATAACCGAGCAATGAAGGGGAATGGGTTCGATACCGGGTTGACGTCACAAATATTAATTTGCACCGCTGTTTTCAAATAATTATCTCAATGCAAAGCAGTTTGTGATGTCAACCCAATATTGAACCCATTCCCCTTCACTGCTCGCTTATGGATCAAATTATGACCACTTTTCCCGTTTTCAAAGCCAACAAAAATGTGAAATTTCAATCAAAAAGTTCTAAAGACGTCACGATGTATTTGGAACGATTTCGGAGAATAAATATACTGGAAAAATGTGTTGAGGTGATAGGCACTTTAAAGAATTATAAATATTTATAAGGACAGTAGATGGAACGAAGTACCTTACCTTTGCAATCATCCCTATGGTTTTACTTATTTTTATGATAACAGAATCATCATGGCTTTTCCATGGCAAATTTTGATCGATTAAAACACCTAGGTGTTTGACATAACTTTTTTGCTCCAAACTTATTGTTTCACAATCTAAAATACTTATTTGGGAAGAAAAATGCATTTTTTTTCTGACAAGGACGACAAATTACAAATTTAGAATTTTTTGTATTCAATGTCAACTTATTTGTAGTCAACCAATCATGTACGTTCTTTAACTCTGCATTAACAGTTTGTTCGACCGCCTTGAGATTCTTATCAGCATAAAGTATATTAGTATCATCTGCGAAGAGATGAAATTTAGTTTATCGGAACTGAGGTGAATGTCATTAATATGCAAAGTAAAAATAGAAGAGGTCCTAGGACCGATCCCTGGGACACACCACGGGGAGAAATAAGTTTTGTTGATAAATACTCTCCAATTTGAATTGTTTGATTGAAACCAATCATTTATCAATCCCCGGAAAACGTAAAAGTTCGATTTATCGAGTAATATTTAATGATTGACCGTATCGAGGAGTACATTAGATTATTTTTGTCAATAAATTCCTTCATCCGGTAATATAATAGTTTTTCAAAAACCCGATTAAAATTAGACAAAAGAGATTTTGGTCAATACCAATAATTAGAAGGGTCGGTTTCGTCTTCACTTTTATATATTGGAGTTATTTTAGAAATCTTAAACTTCTGTCACAACAAAGTTATGAACACCCAACATCATAATCCTAAGAAATGGTGGGATAGCATCAAACAACTGTCCGGTCAATCAAAGTCTACATCTCTTTCAAAGATGGTTATAAACGGTTCCACTGTAAGCGGTATTTAGCTGGCAGAGATTATTAACGCCTCCTCCTCCTTAATGCTGATATGCAACCTTCACTGTTTGATGGTATCCCTGTTCAGCTAACACCTGACGAGTTCATAATATCACCTGGGGAAGTTGATACTTCCCTCCTAGCTATCAACGAACGTAAATCCATTGGTCCTGACAATATACCGAATTGGTTACTCAAGGAATGCGCCTGTGTGATCTGCAGTCCAGTAGCTTCTATTTTCAACGCATCTGCCAACCAAGGAACGGTACCAACTTTGTGGGAGTGTGTGGACGTTGTTCCTATTGCTAAAATATCTAAGCCTATGTCTGTCGACTCCGACTTAAGACCTATCTCACTTACTACCACTCTTAGTAAAGGCGTTGAGGATTTTGTTTTTGGCTCGCTACGTCCTATAATCATGCCTCAGCTCGACACTAGCCAATTTGGAGGAATTAAAAACTCATCAACTACCCATGCGTTAGTCCGCGTGATTCACGAGTGGCTCCAAGCAGCTGAGACCTCAAAGGCCATTATCAGAGCGTGCCTCATTGATTTTTTGACGGCCTTTGATCGCATTGACCACAACATACTTATCCGTAAACTCCAGCTTCTTAACGTGCCTCCCATCCTGTTGAATTGGTGCGCAGCTTTTCTTAGAAATCGCCAACAACGTGTTAAAATCGGCCAAGATAAATCAAACTGGTTACCCATCTTCGCTGGCGTACCCCAAGGAACTAAACTGGGACCTCTGTTCTTCTTAGTCATGATTAACGACCTCACCACAACTGCCCCAATATACAAATACGTGGATGACTGCACAGTATTTGAAGTAACATCCCATTCGAGTGCTTCATCCGATCTTCAGACTCATCTGGATTCCATTAATCAATGGATTGTTAACAAATATATGCGGATCAACGCAAAGAAGACCAAAAAACTTAACAACTGTTTCGCTAAATTTCCACCTATCCTGCAGCCTTTAACAATCGATAACGTCCCGTTGGACTGTGTTCAATCAACCAAACTCCTAGGAATATCGATCCAATCTAATCTTAAATGGGACTTGCACGTTGGAACTATTTGCAGAAAAGCAAGTAAGCGTCTCTACGCTCTACGGTGTTTGAAGAAAAGTGGTGTGCTTCCTAGAGACCTTTGTTCTGTTTTCTGCTGTTTTATTCGACCTGTTGTTGAATATGCGTGTCCCGTGTGGCACTCCTCACTGTCTAATGCCCTGTTTGACGAACTCGAACAAATACAGAAACGAGATACAAAGATCATGCTTCCTGGCCTGTCCTACCGAGGGCGACTCGCTCATCTAAAACTTCCCACCCTCCAATAGCGCAGAGAAAAGCTTTGTCGTCGCTTTTACAAGACCATAATACGACCTGAAGACAAAATCAATGGTGTTTTACCTCCAATAACTGAATCTGTCTACTCTTTCCGGAACGCAAGGAAAATTCCACTACTTAAATGTCGCACGAAACGTTTCCAGAATAGCTTTATCCTCTACGCAGTTAAGAAATGGGACGCGTCACCTTAATCTCAGCTGACATTGCATGTCATATCATTGTAATCTTGAGTTTTTCAATATTGTCACATTTATTTGCCAATCAAGAATCATTAAAGTTATTAGTTAATTAAAAGTTTTGAAGGATAGGCACCAAGCATAACAGATTAATTATAGATATGAGAAAGAGCTGGAGACATGATATTACACGAACATTTAAGCAGTTGTGTAGGACAGTCATATAACTTGACCCACTGGATTTATTATTTGGTAGAGATAAAATTTCCTGTTTAACTTCTTCTTGTGTAATGGGTTTGAAAACAAGGAAGAATCAGTTGATTTCAGTTTACTGAGATGTAAGTATAAGTAATCAAATGGCGACGAGTGAAATTAGGAAATAATTTCACGCGCGTTTTGTCAAAATTCTGATAATTTCCCGAGCCTTTAGGCGAGGGAAATTATCAGAATTCTGACAAAACGCAAGGGAAATTATTTCCTAATTTCACGAGAAAACCATTTGATTACCTCTTAATGTCCTGGGTGACAAATTACGCTCACAACCGGAATCGGTTTTTACTGGTTATCGCATCGAAAACCGAGAACATACAAAGCATACACTTTTGCTATAGTTCGTAATTTTCTGAGTTTCTTCACCAAAAATACCTTTCGAATTCTTCGTGCCTGTTTTGTCTGTAACTTCTTCAATGGTCACTGTCTTAAATCTCGACGCCATCTTGGTTCTGATCGAGATACCTAGAGATGTTACCATGGCAATTTTGTAATTTCACATCTGAAATTATAAATTAACGCTGAAATTTCGCGCCGAAATTAAGGAGTAATTTGTCACCCATGATATTACTCATATAATTATCTTTCTTTGGTAGTTTGCTTGCTAGTAAATTGCCAACATTTGCAAAATGTTTGTTTAGGATATTTGGTAATCGAGAAGGATTTTCAGTTATTTAATTGTTATTGCTTGGGTCCTTCAACTTCGTTAACACTCTACTATTTCTCCTTTGGTTATCTAATGATTCATTTATTCCTTAACATGTCTTTTGCATATTATTTATATTTTTCTCAAAGAAATCAAAGTAATGCTGTTTTTTACTCAAACGAATAAGATAAGTAATTTTATTTCTATTTTATTTTATCTTTGTATTTTATTGTATTATATTATATTATATTATATTTTTATTGCGTCTTCCCTGACACATATTTTCAACTTTTTTCAACTAACTCCAGTTTTCAAAGGTTGACCCAGCAAATTACAGGCCTATCTCTGTACTTTCTGTAATAGCTAAACTTTTTGAGAAAGCCATTTTCAATCAGGTATATAAATATGAGTCAGAGAATTGAAGCTACTTTCGAAATATCAGTGTGGCTTTAGACCCATGCACTCTACCCTTACTGCTCTTATTTACATGAAAGACAATTGGTATCTTATTAACGTGGACGATGGCTTAAGAAATACCATTCTTTTTATTGATTTAAAAAGGCATTTGATACTATAAGTATTGACCATGAGATCGTTCTGTCAAAATTGGAGCTGTATGAGTTTAAAGGTGCAGGTCTTAATTTTTTTCGAGACGTGCCCTCTCAAATAGAACTCAGGTTACAGTTATAAACAACGTATATTCTAAAAATACTTACGTTATGGGGTGCCTCAAGGCTCTATCCTTGGCCCTCTGCTATTCCTATTATACATTAATGACCTCGACCTAAAACTTCCTATCAGGTGTGAGGATGTATGCTGCATGACACTAATCGAACTCCAAAAACCCTGAAGAGTTGTTTTCATCCCTTACTCACGATCTAAGCAATCTGAAACAATGGCTATACTCAAACAGTCTAAGTCTTTAGTCAGTGTTTAGTCAACGTCCTCAAGACCAAGCGTCTGTTTACAGGGACAAGACATAAAATCTCTCTGCTCCCGAGTGAACCTCACATCGGCCTTGATGGGCATTCAGTTATTGGAAGAGTCAAGACATACAAATGCCTAGGCATTCGGGGGGATGAAAGACCCTCTTGGGAGGCTCATATCTCTAAAGTCGTCGGTAAAGTTGCTGAAGTACTTGCCGCGCAGAGGAGGCTAAAACCGGTTTCCCCAAAGTACCCTAGGGACGACTTGTAAGTCACTAATTCTACCACATATTGATTATTGCAGCGCTGTGTGGGCCTGCATCGGTAATGGTTGAGTCAAAAACTAGAGAAATTGCAAATTAGGGCAGCACGTGTAATAACAGGGTCTGATTGGGATGTCAGATCTGCGCAGATTCATTGTGCCTTCAAATGGAAAAGCCTCGCTGACATACGTGAAAACGATATTTCAAATCTTTAACATTCAATCAGTAACTAACCTTGCACCCAAATACCTGCTTCTGAAAAATTCGCCAGCGTACATGATACCATTCACACACATAATTTTCGCGGCGCCCAACATAACCTGTTTATTCCGCAGTCAAATGCTGAGGCCCTCAAATAGAGTTTTAGTTTTAGAGGCGCAGTGAAGCCTGGTTTCCATATGATCTGCAACGGTCTGCGATCGGTCTGGAATACGATCGCCGATAGGTCTGCGCCACGTCTCGGGCACGTCGCAGACATATGGAAACATTTGCCCCAGGCGTCTGAGGCGATCTGCGGCGATCTGCGGCACACGGTCTGGGTAATCGGGAAAGTTGGATTTAGTTCTACTTTCCTGATCAGTACGACACTTCTGACTAAGACAATTTTTAATGGAAACGCGTGTCTGAGATGATCTGTGTCCTATCGGCGACACACTATTGTTCACCTTGGAACACGTCCAATCAGACTTGAAGTAAGTGCGCGCCTTTTTCTCCTCACTTTTCAGAGGATTAATGGTACGCTTGTCTGCGATCGCTTCAGTTGTATATGGAAACATTTACATGCGGTGTTTACGATCATCTGCGGTAAGACCGACGCAGACAGCTTCCGATCGTTGCAGATCATGTAGAAACCAGGCTTAACATGGAGCAGTTTTATTCTGCACGGATATTTCCGGTTTACTTGGACTTTCTTCAAGAACCCTATACCGTCCTCGGTAATTTTTTTTTGGGAGACAAAAACAGAATTTTTGTCTAATCATGTCATCCAACGCGGCATCTGCGATACTGCTATACTGTACTCGTTGTCAGTTTCCTGGTTGTTATGGCAGTACAGGCTTTCCAGTCGCGGCAAGATTTGTCTTAAGGCGTTTATCAGCTGCTCAATGTCATAACTGAGAGTGAGAGTCACCTGGTGAAGACGTGTTTCGATGACTGGATGCCTTGAGTTGATATCTGACTAGTTTGGAACACTTTCTATGTACTCTACTTTGTTTCTCTAATCTTCTCGACAAGAACTTAGCTTGGTCGTTATTGCGGGATACATTTTTAACAAAGACAAGATGAGTTTTCGAAGAACTCTTCTGCGTTCGGAATGAAGAGATTCGTGCAACCATATGTTGTACGGCTGGTTTTCAGACGCCCGCTTCCTTTTTAAAATGCTTGGCACCAGGCTTTTTTGATTTATAAAAATGTTAACGTTAACTTGACATGAATTTTTTTTTTTTTATCAAAAATGAAAAAGTCGGCTTGATATAAGCATAGTTGCATTGGTAAGGGAAAGTTGTTTTGACATGAATGAATACCTGCGAACTTGATATGAATATGAAAAAAACTTCATGTATAGATATATCGTTTGACATAAATCATTTGTCAATTTGATGTGAATATAAGAAACTTGATTTGTAAATGTATAGTTGACACATGAAATTGGCAATCTTGATATTTTGTCACATTCGGACAAGCATACCGGTGGATAAGTCACTATCCAACAATTTCAGTCTGTGCAATAATTTCAGTATTTCCTCCAGTAACCATGAATATGCACACCCTAAGCACATTTAAGTAGTGGTGTGTACAAAAACCTTGGTGAACGTTTAACATGAGGTAAAGTCTGGTTACGATCCAGGTGGCCTTTTAGGCCGGAGCGTATCCCGGTTTCTTTAGCATGAAGCGACTAGGAGTATTTCTCTTTCACACTTGGTTTGATTTGTATTAAGTTGTATGATGTTGAAGTTAACTGATGGCTATTATCGATACCTACGTTGTCTTTTAACCTTAATTTTCATCTGAATTTTTGAACATCTTTCAACAAGTGGGATGTGTGGGGGAGACAACTAGGCCTACTATATAGTGATGACCTTTCTTGTATTCTAGATTGCGGATATATTTAGTATATTTGAAATGTATTTTACAGGAATGGGACAAAATTGTATAGTTGGTTAACTCAAGAAATAATAATAATAATAATAATAATAATAATAATAATAAGTAGGCATTTATGTAGCGCCTTTATCCAATTTTCTAAAGGCGCTTTACAACTATAAAAACTAAAATTAAAAAAGAAATGCTGGAAAAAACTAGATCCAAGAAAAGCAAACGTGTCAATAATGACTATACTTGAACAAATAAGTCTTAAGCTTAGATTTAAACATGCACACATTCACATTAGGGCTTAACTTTATATCTAGTGGCAAATTATTCCATAATTTAGGAGCTGCAACGGAAAAAGCTCTATCACCATAACTTTTGCGATTGTACCGAGGAACAATTAAAACAAAAGTATCAGATGATCGAAGCCTGCGAGTAGGAATAGAACGCTCAAGCGTATCACACATACGAAGATGACTCAAATGAAAGATAAGTTTGCGTGTCGTCTGCATAGAAGTGAAAACACATCCCGTGAAATCTAACTGTGTGCCCCAACGGTGACATGTACAGTAAATACAAAATAGGTCCTAAGACTGAGACTTGAGGTACACCACAAAAAAGATCTCGACTAGTGGACTTTCCATCCTGAGCCATCACAAACTGCTTTCTATTAGTGAGTTGAGATTTAAATCAGGAAAGTGCTTTGCTCTTAATACCGAAACGATGTGGTAATAGCTACAAAAGAATAGAATGAACAACGGTATCAAAGGCTGCAGATAGATCTAACAAAACAAGGAGAACAGAGCGAGCTCGCGTTTATACCCGTTTATATGTCTTCTAAAGACTTCGGACGTCTTATGAAGACTTCGGACTTCTTCGGAAATCTTCGGACGTCTTCGGAAATCTTCGGAAATGTTCGTGTCGTTTTCAAAAATCCCAGCACTCCCAGGATAAAAATCTCACGCCTACATCTCAGAAAAAGTTGGCAAGTATACATTCAGTCAAAGAAATAGCCAAATTGTTTAAAAGACCGAACGAAGGGTAAACAAGTGGTCAAAAAGGAATTTCTTCGAGAATAAGCCAAGGAGTGGACGATCGTCTGTTTTGACAAACTATGCGAGAAATGTAATCACGACAGCTAAGTATAAGTGTAATAATTCAACAAGAAAGATTGCCTAAAAATTTCAACGTCAAATTACCAAGGTTTCGAGGGGTGGAAAGCCTTCAAGCGAAGGAAGATACCGCTGTTAAGTGAGAAGCAAAGAAGGCCGTGTTTGAAATTTGCCAGGAAATACTCCAAGCTCACGGCAGAGGATTGAGAGAACTTCTAATTTCCAAATGAGTGTCTTAAGTATCTAGTTCATTGCCCGAATCAAGAAAACCACATCGTATAGGGCTCTCAGGAGTGCCAGAGTTTGAGCGTGACTGATGCAGGAGAAGTGTGATTTTATCGGCGAGATGTGAGGTAAGCTAGAAATAACTTTCCAGCCTTTCCTTTATTTAGGTACGAGTGACAACCCGGGAATTTGAGAAGTCGCTTAAATCGCATTCAGTCAGGAAAATAACCACACAAAAAGCGAGAAATCCACCAAGGCAATAAAGTGCGGCCTTTTTATTGAGAACTTTTGCGGGTAAATATCTTTTTCAGTTTGTTATCAAGATTCCCATACAGATCCTTATAATTTTTTACTCTCCGAGTCTGGGCAGCCTGTGGTGTAAACAGAAGATGCAACCGCATCGAAAACGATGCGGTTACAAATGAAACCGCGTTCATGTAAACGCTGCCTCAGTCTCCAGTTAAAAAATTCTGATCACGTGATAACATTTTTTGTGGCTCTGCGGTTTCGGAAATACCGATCTCGTGACTCTATTTTCTGTTGCTCTCCCCAAAGAGAAAAGCGTGAAACGGTGTTGACGGCGAGTAAAACCGACCGAAGCTATTACGGGCAACCCAGGAAAAGTCTTGTCCGAGGAAATAAGAAGCAGGTGAAAACTTTCGAAACCACAGAGGCACAAAAGTGTTATCACGTGATCAGATTTTGTTAACCGCGGACTGAAATCAATGCCCTTGTCGCCCTTGTCCAAGGACGTCTGAGATTGCACTCGCTGCTGATCCGAAAAATTGTCACTTTCACCAAAAACACCGTGGATGACCAGTAAGTACCTAGGGTATGAGAGAATGTGACCCCCTTTGAAACATCCTAGCTACGCCCCTGACTTACCCAGTGGCCAGACCTCCACGTACTAAATCAAAGAAATTCTAGAAAACAGAAGTTAAACCGTTAACTAACCTCAAGGGTTAACGGGTCAACGGTTACAGACGGACCGACGAAAAGACAGCTGTTTAGCTCAAAGAAGGCAATGACCATTCAGTGCAGGACAGAGCGCTGGCCCACACTTCAAAGGCGGATCAGACATGGTGTCAGAAGAATTTGCCAAACTTTTATACCCATGGACGACTTGCCGGCAAACTCGCCTGATCTGAACATCCTTGACGAGACAACGTACAAAGATCCAGCCCCTGAAACAGGCGACTACGGTTCGGGCGAAAAAATGCCAACTCTCGACATGCTTCAGGAGCTCACGCGTTATTCTGCCCCGCCACTTAGAAAATATCATAAAAAAATAAAAGAGGATCTTCAACCACTTTTGTCCTTATGTCGATGCTCCACCACTGGCTGCGTGCTACCGACGGGAATGGCTCAACTGTTAGAACTGCTCTCCTAGACTATAGGAAAGCATTTGATTTGGTAGATCACCATTTGTTGATAGCCAAATTGTTTAGCCTTGGGGTTAAGCCAATAGATCTTTTCGGCTTGTACATTTTGTTTTCCCAATACAGATCATGTGATAATACTCAGGAGGCTTGGTTCTTTGTTTTGTTCATTAAAAAGAGTGCATGCAGGCATATTCATACTTGCATGCCCCCATTTTAATGAATAAAACAAAAGACCAAACCTCCTGAGTATTATCACATGATCTGTATTGGGAAAACAAAATGTACAAGCCGAAAAGATCTATTACCGTCAATTGGATCATTGACTTCCTAAGGGATACGCAACAAAGGTTCAAACTTAACAACAACTGCTATTCCAGCTGGCTAAATGTTCCTGCCGGAGTTCCTCAAGGCCCTAGGCCCTTGGCTGTTTTTGGTAATGATTAACGACCTAAAGGTACCGGGGCAGTCGTTTTCCATGTGGAAGTTTACAGACGACTCGACTGATTCGGAGGTGGTGCCAAGTTCTGGGGAAAGTTCTTTACAGAAAGCTGTCAATCACATATCCGGCTGGTCTCAAAGTAATCTATTCCAGTTAAACCCCACCAAGTGCAAAGAGTTAGTTGTTTGTTTTAAGAAAACCCCACCATCCTATGGCCCGATTAAGATATACGGCGTGCAGTTTGAGAGGGTATCTTCTGCTAAAGTCCTAGGGATTTACGATCAGTAATGACTTGAAATGGAACGATCACGTGGATACTATCACCTCTAAGGCGGCACGTCGATTGTATCTTGTGAGTCAGCTAAAGAGAGCCGGCATAAGTTCCGATTACCTGTTAGCTTTTTATTATAGTGTCATTAGATAAGTCCTAGAATTCTCATGTCAGCTGTTCCATCGTAGTCTCCCGAAATATTTGTCTGATGACATTGAACGTATTCAGAGGCGCGCCATGCGAATAATCTTTCCTAGTTTATCGTGATGTGAGGCGATGGATAAGGCCGGAATTCCAACACTTTCAGAGAGACGTGAGTCATTGTCTATTAAATTATTTGAAGATATTGTAGGTAATGAACACCGCAAACTGGCTATTCTGCTACCTCCTATGGCCAGTTCCCACGCTCGGCGTTTGAGAAATAAGAGACGTTATAATACTCCAGTTTGTCGCACCGATCGCTTTATGAACTCTTTTATTATTAGCCACGCGATGTAAATAATCTTTAAATACAATGGTAAATAGCCATTTTTATTGTAATTTTCATATTGTACGTAATTCAGTCCTACGACTGTAATGTATGATGTTTTTTACGAGTTTACTACTGCTAGTACTTGGTTACTAATATTTAAGTTATTCGATGTAAAATCAATAAGGAACAACATACTTACTTTTCCACGAGGTAGTTACCGAAATATAAGCCAACAAAGTATCGGAACGAACTTTTGAAACACCCTGTTTACCTATTTATTTTATTTTTATTTTGTTTCTTTATTTCTTAACCTGTTTTACTATTAACCTAATTTGCTAAATTTGATTGTAAGTTACATGGCCTCCTCGATTATCTTTGCTATATGCGGGCTGTGTATTTCTTCAATTTGTTAAATTTAAACATTGAAATAAAATGATGATGATAACAATTTATTTATCATGTATAGATGTCGATGATGTACCGGGATTCAGTTTCTTGTTCATGAAATTTGATATCTTCGTCGTGCAAGATGAATATGTAACATATACAATATGAGCGGCAGATCTGACGCGAAAATTGTTTATTATGACTTGAATTAAAGTGTTAATGTACACTAGGTATTTTTGATGATTCAAGACATTTTAACAGGGAAAATCGAAAGAAACGTTTATGTAAGTGAAGAATTCTGTATCATAATATGCAGATATTGATTAATCAAACATTTCTTTTGTTTTCCCAACATGAATTATTAATGAACTTTGTAAGGTTCTGTTATCATTCACAGGTGAGGATATTGATGTCGTCATAATTACATATATAATAATATATCATACCATAATATAAGTGCATCCTGTTGATGCGTGAATTCATGTGGCTGTTGGTGTCATAAATTAAAATTTCATTTTAAAAGATCGGTAAAAAAATGGCTTCAAGATACGAAGACAGTGAAACTACCTTTGACTTTCTTCAGTAAAGGTGATCACTTTTTTCGATGCTTTTAAAATGAATAAAAACTGAGATGTCTCTGATTTGGCGGATAGTTATTATCTGTATAGGAAAACAGAACATGGTATATGACCGCGCGGGGATACGATTTTTTTCTTCTTGCGCTGATGTATCTCTCACTCGTTTTCTGCACTGACCGTCTTGAGATGTACTATCAGCACTCTTAGGACACTTTCCATTTGACAGAACTGATCGGCCAGACCAGGCATTTGGAAGGACTAACTGTACAACGCGTTTAAATTAACATACTTTGAGGATGATATAACTCCTCCAGAAGAATGGAAGGGATTATCATGCAAGTGTTCCTTTGATTTGTGGCATTTTCTTTGCAAAGTGATGTGTCTGGCCGGGTAGTTCTCACAAAGGGAAAGCGCCTAATAAAGATAAAGACAAGTTCGTATTCCCGGCAGTCATGAGGTATAATACTCTATTTGTTAATGCTTTTAAGGTTCTTTATGGAGCGAAGAGAAATAACCACTTTTTGAAAGAGTTTTTTTGTTACATGCGGAATAATGTCAAGGAAAGTGGGTTCCACTTCAAGAGCTTGTTTCTTCACGCATATCACAAAAATCCAGTCCAATAATTGTTTTATCAAATATTGTTTGAGAGACGGATATCAAGACACGAAAGCACTAGGGGAGGTCCCCTGTTTATTTCTTTTTGAACAGGGAAAAATATAAATCAATTAACCAACTGTGAGGTCATTAGCCATTGATGCCAAGCTCGTAGATTGTTTAGGACTCTGTAGGTTGGGTGATTTCCGGAATTAATTGTAGGTTGTGAGCCAATCAAATTCAAAAAAGGAAGTTAATGCGCAATGTTCCGATATTTGTCAAAATTAATGGATAGCTAAGAAATAACTGAAAAGTCGGCTTATAACTGAGAAATATGTAGACATTTAGCTGTTGGCTGAGACTCCAATACCCTCAGATAGACCCTCGTATTGTCGTACCGTAAATCATTAATGATACCCATCATTTATTGCTCATTTTAATTTTTTTTTTTTTTTTTGCTTCTGACACAAGATCATCTTTCGGCTATAGAGTGTGCACAGACAACGCTTATCTTCATTTGACATGGCCTGAGATAAGCGGAAAGATACTTCTTCAGTAGGGAATTCAAAAAAATATTATTATTCTCTGGTTAACTTTCGGTTTGAAGGCCAAAAGTTTAAAGCTTGTACATCTCTCTATTATGTCCACCGAATGAATGCATAAACATTAAAGGCAAATGATGGCTGGAATTTATAATTGTTTTTAGTTTAAAGCTATTGTAGTTTTACTTTTACTTGCCGCAGCTATTGCCACAAGCTGAAACACTTGAACTCAACATGTAAAAACGTTTACAACATTTTAAACAAAACCCAGAACAGGGCCGTAGCCAGTATGAGGCAAGCCGAGGCACTTGCCTCAGTCATTGTTTTCGTGGGTTTTTTTCTTTTTTTTCTTTTTTTGATGCGGGATCCTGGTGCTGTCTTTAAATGTAGGCATTAAAAACACCTTAAATACCTACGAAAAGAACTTAACCATGGATATCGCCTCAGTCATATTTTCTTTCTGGCTACGGCCATGCAGAATGAGCTCTAACGAGAATCTCGTAATCCGCTGAAATGACTTATTGTTCCTTCATTTCCTGGAGTGACTCATAGGAGTTGGTGTGCAGTTATGTTGATTTGTATTCACACCTTTTGTAGTCTCTGAAAGATCAGCTGAAGAAGTAAGGACATGCCGAGCGCCTGTTGAAGATCGTAGCTACGGGAGAATTCGCAGATTTCGCACCCTGTGTTGGCCCAGCGTAACAGGAAGATATGTAATCTTGGTCCCGGGTTCGTATGAAACACTGTATGAAGTGGAAGTTTACTCTGCTCAAAGAGGTATAATATTTACGATACAACAAGCTTGTAGTTTCACTGATTTACTTATTTTTTCCCTTCTGCCTTTCTTGATTATAATGTAACTTGGCAAGTTATGGAAAATCGATCTTCCGCATGCAAAATCATATTTCTCGTAATGCTCACAAGAGTTCAACTTCATTAAAAAATACTCGGGTAATCCTGGCTGACACGATTAATATACAGACTAATTCAGGAAATCAAGTTTTTTAGACGACAGCCTATCATAAAGCTTCGATTAGACAATCGCTTTAATTGAATTTAACTGCTTGCGTCATGAACTTCATCTGCATCATAATTCGACCAGGCCTAAATTACCGTCGTTTGTGGGTAGTTAATTTTGTTCTTTGGCATCTCGGAGCACGAAGACTAAGAGTGCGTTCGATTGAATAGAAGTTAGAAATCCTTCGTTTTTACGAGATTCACATTAAAATTGTCAAAGGCCGGCTAAAATGCTATTTTAAACATATCTTTATTATCCTTGTTGCTTCAAAACGCCAGACATACCGTTTTAAATCATCACTACACGTATTCTTATTCCAGAATACGGTCAATCGAACACACCCTAAGTTAAGGAGGCAGCAAATTGGGTTTTTATCTCAGAGCACTCGCGTTTAAGCCATACACTTGAACTGGTCGCGCCAGCTCATAAATCGAAAAGTGTAGACAGAAATAAAAATGCGACCTACCAGCGCAGAAACCGGGAAAAAGAATTTGTTAGACTTAAGCAATATATCGAAACTTACCTCCTACACCTTCGTGAGTTTCTTCGCAAATTCTTTTACAATTTTTTTTCCAACCATCTTCCAACAATGTTTTCACAAATCATGCAAGTTCTATTGGATCAATTTTATTTAAAAGTTTAATGGAATTTAATTTTCAAAATGGGTTTAAAGGTATTTTTCGAAACTGATTTAAAGGACTTGTGGCAATGTCGTACTGCTGCCATCATGGCAACAGTCGGGGACTCGTGGACAACCTTTAGAAACTGCCTGAAAAAAGTAGTAGACAAATATCAAAGTGTTTCCCGTCTAAAAGATCTCTGTTGTAGTCCTTTTCCTTTGGAAACCCACCCGTGCCTGTCGAAAACTCTTTGGAGCCTCCGTAACAATTCTCATTAAGATCAATAACTCATTCAAAACTGGGTGGGAGAACCAAAAGTCGCGATCCTGTATGCGCTCATTGGTATGTGAACTTGAAAACGGATTCATTACTCTGCTGTTGAGAGGAGTCCTCTAGCGTGAGAGTGTAAAGTCGTTTTCTTTAAGAAAGAAGATCGTGTTTTTATATTTCAAGAAACAGAGATATCTGTTTAGCTTAACGCCTTCAAAAACCGAAATTATTATTACCACACAAGTGAATAGTTCTCTCCGCGTGCGCTGATTGGCTAACTCGGAGTTGATTATCCAATTACTATTCCTCTCCGAGTAGCCGGCGTGCGAGATTTGAAATTTCCGACCACATTTTACAAAAATATAGTAGTTTTTTGGTTCGCTTTTTTTTTCAGCTTTTGTGGTGTATACTAAAACAGTTATTTACCTTCTCTTCGGTGACTAATAGTTAAATATCAGGTGTCTATAAATTTCAAAGTTGTGCTAGTGAGTATCTTCAATATTAGAGTCGGACAATTCCTTATTTTATTTCAACTGGATTTGCTTACAGTTCAAGTCTCTTGTCGCCGAATGAAAAGTCCACCTTTTCCACTGCAGGTCTTCTGGTTCATTATAACCAAGACGACAATTATGCTAATTCTGGATAAATAATTTAGTTGGAACTTGGCTCTACGTTTTTGCCCATGTATAGTCAGATGCGGTAATGGAACTGCGACTGAACAACGCGGCCACGAACTTTTATCTGGAAGTAACCACATTGGTTATTAAACTTTTGATATCATAAACTACACAGCTGTCAAATCCACTCGTCCTGCTAAGATAATCCCTTATTTTTTTTAGGCTGTCAGATTCAAGCAATTAGCTGGTTCACTATTGGCAGATTTTCAGATGACGTCTACTCAGCTTCCTCATCCAGATTTGGTTATGGACCTGAAAAGTGTCGACTGAACGGAAATGGTGCATGGTTACCAAGC
>BLFO01003573.1:389102-414831 GCA_014634245.1 Montipora cactus
GGGGGGGGGGGGGGGGGGGGGGGGGGCAAAGAATTTGTTAAGGTATTGTTTAACAGTTCTGTTCACTAGACTGGATGGAAATTGATTCTTTCCGAGAATGTTGGCAAGCTCCTTAATGTTCTTGTGGAAACCGGTCCAGGTGTTATTAATTTTAAATGTCCTGTCCACCAGCGTTCGTAGTAACCCTAATTTGTAGGGAAAAGGTGCGAAACTAAGAAAATTGGTGAGAAGGCCTGTGTAAGTGCTCTTGCGAAAAACAGATGTGACTAGAGATGGAGGATTGCTGTTGTCCAAGAGGACATCTAAGAACGGTAGTTTGTGGTTGACCTCCGTCTCCATGGTGAATGTAATGTTAGGGTGTTTATCATTGATATAATAAAACAATTCCAAAGCATTCCTTTCGTTGTTGAATAGGCAAAATGTGTCATTCACATATCTACGGTAGAAATAAATTGCAGGACCATCGTCTTGTTGTAGCCAGATTCTTTCATGATGGCCCATGAAAAGATTCGCAAGCCAAAAAGGAGCCCATGGCGACGCCAATCTATCTGATCGTAATATTTCCCTTGGAATAGAAAATGTGTCTGGGCAGTAGCAACAAGGAACAACTCTTTGAGGCTGTCCTTGCTTAACTTGATGTTCGGGTTCCCTGACAAAATATAATCCACTGCTAACTCAATAGATTCCAGCAGAGGAATGTTAGTAAATAAACTTTCCTCATCGAATGAAACCATGAACTTGTTTGAAGTGCGCAGGTTAGTAATTTCGTTGACAAACGAGAAAGTATCACGGGCACAAAAATCACTTGGTGTGTGGGAGTCTAGGAGTGTGCAGAGGAATTTAGCCAAGTTGTAGTTGTAGGTTCCAATTGACGAGACGATCGGGCGAAATGGAGGAGCGGATAATGGCTCACGTACTTTGTGCATCTTCGGTAATCCATAAATTCGAGCAGGTTGAGAACCAGTTGGGTATATGTCTTTGTACGTTGTGTCGTCGATCTCACCATTCTTCTTAAGCTTACGCAGAAGTCGTTGTAGTTTTCCTTCCCTCGACAGCGTTGGGTCACAATTAAGGTTGTTAAATTTTGAACTGTCCGTAATGAGGTTCAAAATGGTTTCGTCGTATGTTGCCCTGTCTAGAACAACAACGCCATTTCCCTTATCAGGCTTAAGGATGACAATGTTTTGGTTCCTACGTAAGCTTTTCAAGATTTTCCATTCCTTCCGGTCGTTTTGGGACGGTCGATGCAAATCAATGTAACTGTGTGCAAGCTGTGACAAAGTGGCTTTGATTACGCCTGTCCGTCCTTTATCGATGATATTTCTTAGGACTGATTGATGGATTAGTTCAAAGCACGTGTATACATCAGACTTATTGATGTAAGGCGGGCAGATCGAGTGTGTGAGGCCGTTCTTTAATACACCCAGTTGTTCAGAAGTGAGTTTGACCGAAGAAATGTTACTGACTGTTTCTTCCGCCTTGAAAGGAAGTGTTATAAATCGCGTGAGGCCCTTAAGTTTCTTTGCATGTGTCTCGATTACTTTTGAAGTAGTTTTCCTAATGCTGGAATGTAGAACATTTTGTAAGAGGTAAAAGTCCACGCTATTTAGTATGTTGCGTAACTTGTTTGAAATCCTTTCCCTTTCCGCTTCAAGCTTCTTAAGCTCTTTCGATCTTCTTTCAAATAGCACTACGGAGGAGACGTTTTCTAACTGCAGAGACATCCTTGGGTGATGTGTTAGGAAGCGAGAAGGAAATAAACTTAGGAAAAACGCGGACTGACCGGCAATTCTTTAAGAAATTCACGTCTAACTGAGCTTTCCGTACCTTGATGGAAGTCTTCTCCCAATAGCGAAAGTCTGCGATCGACAACTCTCGTTCATATTTGGCTGCTAAGTCGTGTACAATATTTCCAAACTTTCGAACTAATAGCAGACAAGAAATAACTTTCAAATAGAAACACACAATTTTAAATTTACAAAACATGTTTTGGATGATCGACATCCATCGTCAATTGTGAATACAAGTGAACTGCTAGTCGGTGTTATATAAAGATAGCTAATAACATGCACGAGTACTGATTAAATAACAACGTGAATGTGAGGTAATAGAAAATACAATGATGAGAAGACAATTGGTATTGGAAGAGGAAAATTACAATGAAAGTGTTAAATTGACATGGTTAACTTGCTTGTTTAATGAGGGTTTTTCCCAACCTGTGTGTAAGGCCTCCTTGATTTTTAGTTGAAAAGGCGTGGAGGCGGTGTCAAGGATTGAAAAACAATCCTCTGAGAATAAAGATCTGCATGCTTCTGACCCATTAATGTGCTGAAAGATATGCGAGTTCTTATCAGATGTGGAATGTTCACGAACACGTGTAGCAAGATGTCGGTTTGTTTCGCCGACATAACAGGCACTACAGCCTGCGCAAGAAAATTTATAAACAACACGGGATCGTGATAATTTGGAAATAGCATCTTTGGCTCTGAATAAGTTCTTAATCTTGTATGGGGCAAACACTAGCTTGATGTCCAAGCTTTTACAATAGCGTTGTGTTAAATTCTTGATTCTGCGTTGAACGTGAGTCGAGAAAGGGCCAAAAAAAGGTAATTTGTAATAGTGCGTGCGAATTTTATTAGAGTTTGTTATTGCGGAAGCGTGCAGGGGGGAGGCAAAGAATTTGTTAAGGTATTGTTTAACAGTTCTGTTCACTAGACTGGATGGAAATTGATTCTTTCCGAGAATGTTGGCAAGCTCCTTAATGTTCTTGTGGAAACCGGTCCAGGTGTTATTAATTTTTAATGTCCTGTCCACCAGCGTTCGTATTAACCCTAATTTGTAGGGAAAAGGTGCGAAACTAAGAAAATTGGTGAGAAGGCCTGTGTAAGTGCTCTTGCGAAAAACAGATGTGACTAGAGATGGAGGATTACTGTTGTCCAAGAGGACATCTAAGAACGGTAGTTTGTGGTTGACCTCCGTCTCCATGGTGAATGTAATGTTAGGGTGTTTATCATTGATATAATGAAAAAATTGTCCTCTCATCCAAAGATGCTATTTCCAAATTATCACGATCCCGTGTTGTTTATAAATTTTCTTGCGCAGGCTGTAGTGCCTGTTATGTCGGCGAAACAAACCGACATCTTGCTACACGTGTTCGTGAACATTCCACATCTGATAAGAACTCGCATATTTTTCAGGACATTAATGGGTCAGAAGCATGCAGATCTTTATGCTCAGAGGATTGTTTTTGAATCCTTGACATCGCCTCCACGCGATCATATCCGCAGTTCATATATGATTCATTTCATATACCATTTCATCAAAAGACGAAGTGTTTCTCGTTTGATGAATCCCTTCATAACACCGAGCTTGTCTTTCATATACCTAATATGAAATAATTGATGTCTATAAAACAAAAGGACTAGTAACACTAATACAGTCACGTATAAAATGGTTCTTTTAATTTGTCTTGCACCATTTCGGTCGGTGTATGAAAGTCTACCCTAGTACTGAGAGGGTTGCAAAAGGAGGAATGTAGGCCTAACTACAAATACCCGGATGTTTTTTTAGATATTTAGAAGCTCCTGGGATATTTAGAAAATTCCGAGATATTTAGAAAAAAAAAAGATTATGTTTGGGATTTTGCTATTGTCTTATTTCTTTCATAATCTCATACGTTTCTTTTAAAATTTATTTTAAACTTGAGATCAATTAAGTGTCAGCAGTGGTCCGGTTGACCTGTTCGGCGGTTTTCTTCATGAATATTGTATCCCACAAGTCATAGTAAGTACACCTTGAATATGGCGCATGCTGAAAGAGGCAGCCCCAATTCTTCCAGTAAACAATCATTAACTGATTATGAGGAGACAGGGGAGTCGAAACAAAGGAGTTGCAGGACATAACGTACCTGAGCTAGTCAAAGCAGATAGGTTTTGGCTTGAAACGAAGAGGGTCAGAGATAAATGTCATACCTTCGTTGTCACGCAGGGCAGAAAATGCTGCGATGTACTAAATGCATTCACATTTACGTTGGGCAGCACCAAAAGCCGGAAATCGGAATCCAGAAACCAGAAACCACAATTATCCACAATTTGGGAGAACCACAACAACTTATCCACACTGGATAAATCACTATCCACTGGATAACTCAATTGGGTTTGCTAGTGGGTATCCGATGGATAGTGATTTATTTTGAAAATCAAAGGCCTGGTTTCTTTTGTTTCATAAACAAAATTTGTTTATTGCACATAGTCAAGTTTACGTAAAAGGAATAATGTTTGAAATTTATTAAATAAACAAAGTTGTGTTTTACCTTCTTTCCTTTCTTTGATTACGTTCTACCAAAGCCTACAAAAGGGACTGTGTCACGTTATTTTAAGGTATTTAGGGAAATTTTTAGTTAATCGCGAGTTTAAAACTCGAAAATGGTTTTGTGGAATTCTTTTACTGATAAAATTATTGTCTCATCACACTCATAGTTGTGAGCAAAAGCGACTTTTATCCAGGTGATTTGCCATAAACATGAAAATACGTCGGGCCGACCTTTTTCAATTTAAGATTACCCCAATGCAAACCGTTGCAGTCTTGTCCATTTGAGTCCATCCTGCTTCTTGTTCCTTTTGCTGTATTTCTTTTATGTTGTTCAACAGGTTCAAGTGGTTATTGCAATGTTTCGTTCTACTTCTTTGGGCATTTTGGGTGTCATGTAAAATTACATCATTCTAAAGCCCACGGTATGTTCAAACTGCGAAAACACGGCGGAAGGACCTTCTATAAACCCAAGCCGAGCATATCATCAGTTGTGGATCTTCCTGAATCAACAGGTTCAGTTGCACTCTGTCACTCACGCAAGACGTTAAGGAGCTAAAGCATGCGCGTATTTGAGACACGGATGGCAACCGGAAGTCAGCTGTTTTCCCTTGTAACTTGTCTTTACACAACCACATTGACATTGCTAAGTACCTTTTCTCCATTAGAGATGATTGGTATAAAACTCTGAGAGACACCACTGTCCTGGCACGCGAAATAATCTCTTCCGTTTGTCGTCCACGTCTCAAAAACGCGCGAAAGCTCCCTATTCTCCAGGCACCTTGTTCCTTTACACTCGTTTTCCTAGTCCTCTATGGAAATCGCACACTCATGATTCTTTCGTGTAAGATTCGTAGTTTGCCGCCATTTTCACCAATCGCGCTGAAATTCATTCTCGTCCCCATCGTCTTTTTTGTTTCTCTTAGCCAGCGGGGCCTTGGCACGAGAAAACGAAGGCCCCGTGGGGCTAAGAGAAACAAAAAGGGCGATGGGGACGAGAATGGCTGAAATTTGGCGCGTTTACTGGGGAGAAATAGCCCCAGTTTCCCTGAAAATCTCGGCTTTCTAGCTTTCATGACGCCTACATAACGGACTTTGTGAGTCAGGCAATTTGAGCCGATGCGAAGGCGAAATTCTCAACTGATCGCGGAGCGGTTTTACTAAAGTTTTTCAGCCAAAAACTTACACTACAGGCTTCGGAAAGGATAAAAAAAGGATTTGTGGTTCATTGGATGGAATTTCAAGTGTTAAAATCGCTGAAAAGGTAAGATTATTTTCGTAGCGATACAATTGCGTGTCTTCAACACATGGTCCTTTGCAAAATATTCGCTTGTTTTCGGTTTGGCTCGAACATATTTACCTTTATTACATGTCCAGTGAATAGTTTTATCCTCTGGGATGAATTTTTCGTCGAAAAATCGGTTATTTGGGTGGTTTTTGGCAAACAGAAGTTAATTATTCGTAATGCGATCGCCTCCGTTGGGCGTATGGAAAACCAGGAAATCCAGAATCCGGAATCGAAACCGGAACCGGAGAACAACCAGGGTAAACTGGGAAACACTGAAACCAGGTGAAATCTTTAGCGATATATAATTCAACATGACGTCTCATCTGTTATCAGATGAGACAGGACGTTGTCAAACAGGGAAACTGACTTGACAAAAATAAGTGAAACAATTACTGTTCCTAGCAGTGATAGGCCCTGACTGCAGGTCGAGCGACAGAGTATGACCTTATTCCAAAATGGCCACCATTTTAGTAGTATTTTGTTTCCATGCAAATTGGCCCTTATGGCCTCTTTCAAGGTTTGATATTCTTTTGAGTTTTACGTTTCAAAGCGAGACCATAAGGGCCTATTTGCAGGGAAACAAAAGATTACTAAAATGGCGGACATTTTGGATTAAGGTGTATGGGGACTGCAACTAATCAGAACTTAACTGCTTTCGTAAAGAGCCGCTATTTTAGTGATAGTTATCAGGGCTGTGATATTCATTCCCTTCTCTAGAGCATTAGTTACTCATTTCTTCTGTTCATTTGACATTCGGCATGAAAGAATGATCGAATCGCATAATTTCATGCTAACAGACATTTCCTTCAATTAAGATGTTATGAACAAATTCTGATGATGGAAATAATAGTAGGGCCTAAAAGTCTGTAGTTATATTCGGTACTTCGTGACGAAGGAAATTGAGAAATGAGAGGAAAAAATTTAAAGCGGAGATCAAGACAGGAAACTATGACTTGGTTGATGTGTTACCCACAGGAAAAGTCGAGTCTAACTTTGAACTAGTCCTGATAATTGAATACCTGGATCACTGTTCTGGCAAGGGGTGAGGCTAAATGAAATATTTATTGTTTGACAGCACTTCCTGAAAGTAGATGGCACTGCTGGTGAAACTACAACACAAATGCCTTAAACAACTGATTGGTCTTTTAATGATCATGCTGACTGTAATTTTTAATAAAACTGCAACAATGAAAATATGTAAAACAAAACACAACAGACCATCTGGAGACTCCTCCATGTACAAATGACTATTTGAGTACAATAATTTTCAAATGAACAATCTAACACTGTACATTTAACAGAAGTGTTGACTCAACAGTCTGAGTGTCTCGATGCTTCAGAAAATCAAAGCTGGTTGTCTATGGTTGAATTACTAACAATGGTCAATGTTTACTGTTACTTACAAAGGTTTGCTCTATGGAAATTATCGATAATCAAGCTGTGTGATGTCGAAGAAAAAAAAAACAACATGCTCCGTCCATTATCAACAAATTTTTTTGAAGACAGCGATGAAAGTAAATATCAAAATGGTTCTAACTTAAACTTGAAATGCATGTTGTGACCGGTCGTCGTAACATCCACGTTGTATTCAACAGTACTTCTCTAACCAATAAAAAGTCGAGAAAAAAGTCCAAAAACCATTAGCAGGCTTTGTATACGACACTGATGAAATTAATCAGTTTGAATTTCAAAGCCGAATTCTTTGTGCAGTTGATCGATGTGAGCAGCTTCTAGTCCAGCAAGCTTAACAACTAGATCTTCTGTTGCAAAGTGTTTGTTTTTCTCTAACACGCATGTTTTCTTTAAATGATAATAGACATTCTATGGCCGGACCGAATATGCGAGGGCGCCCGTTTTGGTTTTGTACCTTCTCAGCTCTTTGCGGCACAAGACAACATCAAAAGGTGCAGGGGGTAGCTCATCACTTGGCTGCCCAGTTGGCTTAGGCCTGAGTGGAGAGTCACGTCCGTAACACATGTAGGCTTTCGTGTCTTTTAACCAACTGCATGTGTAATGATGCTCAGATGACTGCGCTTTGTGGGTTGTTACGTTGGCTGGAACCCACAGGCATCTGCTGGCACGGCATATTGCAAGTCGCTGTCTGTTACCGTTGGTTGGAACCCATTTGTGTCTCTGGCACCTGATGAAGGCTCTTCAGTAACCGTTATCCTTGGTCGGAATCCAGTTGTGTCCCTGTGAGAAGACAAACTTCGTCGCCTACCACGTCTTGCACTCTGCCCTGGTTTCTTGCCAGATGAAGAAGGCATTCCTTTAGTTGCTGTATCCAATAGTGAAGGAATGGAAGAAACGGTTCCAGAGGCACTATTTCCAAACGCTTTTTACAACGAAATCTTCTGGAATTCTTTCACCATTTTCTCCTTTTGGTCTTTTGACATTGCAAGCAACCTTTCTACTGGTATTATCAGTCGGCGACACTCAGGACGAATCCTATAAGGTCCTTGGTCTATCAATGCTCGGTTGACGTTCCTTTCTTGTTCCTCTGCCATTTCTTTGAGTTGCTGTACGCATTCCGGCCAAGTAAGCTTTTTCTTTTCCATACGTGTTTTGATGCGATTGTTCATCGACTCTGGGTCGTTGTTGAAAAAAATGCTGTCGTAATACCCGGTCTTCTTGCTTACACTGGCGATCATCGTGCCTTTCATGTCTTCTGCGATAAAGTGAAGAAAGTAGCTGTAAAACAGGGTGCTATCCTCACTTGTTAACTGCCTGGCCTTCAATTCGCGTTTTGTCCAGGCCGGATACAACGATTCAAGGATCGCATCAAACTCATCGCGACTGGCAGCATCAACAAGGCCAAGCTCTTTTTTTGCCTCCGAGCCAAATATATCTTCCAAAAAAAGTTTCTCGTGAAACAGGCCAATTCCCAGGTCTCTCATCTTACGTCAGATATCTTGCTCCAGGTGACCTTTGCAGCACAGCTGTGTAGCGATTGGGAAAAAAAATGAAAAATCCCTTTGTCAATGCAGCGTCTCTGTCAGACCCACTCGCAGAATGTTGCTCAGCTCATCATCGAGGGAGACAAGCAAACGAACCAAAACCCTTGCAGCTTTCTGCTTTTGTTTGCATGTGAATCATAGTCGGCCCCAATAATGTAAGTTCCTCGCCGTATTGCCTATCAACCAGAATTTTGTACTTGTATGTCGTAGGGGTAACAAAGAAATGTCCAATATTGAATGTCGTGTCTATGCACAGGACTGACGCTGGAAGAAACTGTGTTGTACGGAATCTTACTAAATCGTTAAGCTGTCTGTCACTTGCTACAATACAGGATGGCTCTAGGGTGACTTGGACACGTCTTATAAATGGCTTCAATTCGCTTGCTTCGACTCTGGACATCTTAATTAACTCGCACATTTCATCTTTGTCTTTTTTCGGCTTCGCGTTTTGTCTAGCATCACTGACCTGTTGTCGGTTCCTTGGCAAGTCCCCATGTGATTAGAATCCGAGCACACCTCCTGCCTCCTCAAATATCTCGTCGTATACTTGAGAAGGCCCCTTTCGTGCTTTTGCTTTCTCTTTGACGCTCTGCAACGTACTTGGTCGACTGCGATAGTACGAGCTGCTGCTTTTCTTTACATTTCCATAAAATGTTGTGGTAACTAGTTGGGGCTCATCATCAAATTCATAGCGAAAAAGCACATGTGGAATCCGCACGCCTCTGTAGTCAAATCCCTCGAAACATTGTATCTTAAAATCTTTGTGGCGTTGAGTCCAGTAGGTTTTTTTAGCAGCACAACATTCTTATCTTCTACCCTGGACGGTTTCTTTTTCGACAGGAAACGAGCTCCAGTTGCTGTAACATGGAAATATCCTATGGTTACCTTTCCCACGTTGTTAAACGCTAATAGATCATCTGCCTTCCAGTCATTAGGATGTCTCAGAGCCTTCGTATCTATCAGAAACGTAGCATTTGCCTCGCAATTTACTGGTACTTTTTTGCAGGGGTAATCGTCGGATGGATTTCTAAGAAGATGGACTACCTCCTCCATGCCAGCTTCTAAGTCTACCTTTATGATGGGAAGTTCAACATCATTCCTGAATAACTGAGGAATGTCTTCTGTGTCACTTTCAGTGAGAGAGGAACAATCCTAGAGATACAATACCAGTGTAAATTTGATTTTGTTTAATAATTTCCGCTAATTCTATTCTCTGTGACACCCTAGGAGAATCTATGTCCACGGAATTACCAATAGGTCACTTCGGAAAATACCATAATATTCTCCGTTTGTTACCCCAAATTTTGCATAAGCATTGTTTCCGGTTTCTCTTGGGACTTCCAATGGTCCCAAGAGAAAAGAAAAAACATTCTTATGCAAAATTTGGGGGATAAACAACGAGTATTATGGTATTTTCCGAAGTGGGGTATTGGTTATGATGCAAACTGAAGATTCATAAGACACAGCTCTACTTAACTTTGTGACAACGGCACGGCTAATTCATTTTGACCATTGTGCGGAAATGAAAATTTGTCATTCATACAGTATTTCCATGTAGCTTGTTGTTTTGAATAGTACATGACAAATGCAGCTGCTACTGTCACATATTAATATTATTGAGAGCGTTACCTGTATATCAGAATCAAGAGAGATATCAGAAATCTCCTCATCGATATAAGTGCCATGGTTGTCGCTGTCACTGCCAATAATGATGGAAACATCACAATTGTCTTCATCCTCAAACTCTGAATTTGAAGATCCCTTTGAATTTGAGAAACACGCAAATATTGAAATGTATATAATACCCTTTAACACTAACCTGGAGACCCCGGAGGTGACATTGTGTAATGGACCTTTTTACCGATGTCATGCAATATCAACATTCTTAATAACTTACCAATAAACAAAACAAAACACCCCCACACATCAATTTAGTTTTCCCTATTTAGTAAATATGCAAAGTTTCCTAACTAAAGAAAAGAAACGTATGCAAGGAATGCAAGCTCACCCCATGGCATACAAGTTTTCAATACCATTTCTTTTCCTGTGGGGAGGACTTCCCTTTGAAGAGGATGGGGGTGTTCGTCAGAATTGTGAAAAAAAAATTGGGGCTACCAAGATACTGTTTTGTGGGTGTGGCTTGCATGTTTTTTCCCACATGTAAGAGGTACCAATTCTTTCTTTTTTCAACACGATACACTAATAGGCACTGCGAGAGCTCTGACTGTGGACCTTTTGGGCTAAACACCCTACGAAGTTCCAGAATCGCTCTTTTAACCCCTACAAAGGTACGACCAACACCCCCAGCCTTTTATACAGCTCCCCCCCACCCCCACTTTCCACAAGATATTTTCCTGAGTTTGCACCAGATTGTCATGAAACTTAGTATAATAGTCTACTCAATTTTTTAAGTTGAGTGGCGAGGCTTATTTTTGTTTGAATGGAAACAAATCGGAAAAGCGTTAAATTGGTAAAAAATGCCATTATTTCGAGTGATTTCTAAAATTAGAATGGAGCGTGAGAGAGATTTTTGCTGTTTAGCAGCAAATTCTTTTTCTTCAGCAAGAATACTTTTTAAGCTGAATGTCACCGTCTCTCTCCAAAGTGTCTTCTGATTTGAGAAGATACCCCATTTAATAGTTTTTTTTTTAAATTGGATAACATTAGAAATCACATGTTAACTCCAAGAATGGGTAAATTTACGAAATTGAGCGGTTTAATATTCGTTTTCACTGGCGTGACAAGCTGAATACAATTTTTCCTCTGCGAATTCTATGTATTTAGTTGAATTAAACACAAATCGTGAAACGTGAAACGTTTGTTACATAGCTTTAGTTGAACAGTGCTGAGCAATGACATAAAACTAACCTGAGTATTCCTAGCACCAAACAGATCGCGTGCGGCTGCTGTGCTGCATGCTGAGGTGCAAAAAAATTAAATTCATCAAATAAAAATAGAGCATGAAAATATCAGGCTAAAGGTATTTTCTAACTTTGATAAATTCAAGGCTATTCAACTGTTAGAACAGCAGCCAATGGTCCGTTCTTTTTGGGATAAACTTCACAAAAGGTTGGTAAAGCCATGTAAAATTTCAACAGTGGTAAAAACGAATAAGAAGGGCTAATGATTGTCAACACGGACTATTTGGCGAACTACCATGACAAAATTGGATAATCACGTGGGAGGTAACCAAAATTATATAAACCAGGAGCCCATCACCCGGAGCGTGCAACTTACCTATTTTCGTGCAACGGCGTTTTCACAAGTAAGGTTATTTTTAGATTGAATTTCCCGCTAATGAAACTCCCACAGGAGCCCGATGACCAATTACAAGAAATTAACCTGACGTCATAGGGTCACCGAACCGGAACTGCCTTTGTTTTTTGACCTAATTCGCGGGAAGGGCTAGCCTAAAAATAAACCTACTTGTTAAAACGCCGTTTCACAGACGCTGTATGGAAGTTGCACGCTCCAGATGGGCTCCTGTATAAACCCAATACCTCCTTTCCTCATCATCCCAAACTCATCTAACTGGAAAGGACGATAACTACTATGTTCTTTATACTCTTACCTTTTCTTAAATGTGCTCTGTGTATCATCATCCATCTTGCGAAGAATTCAGAGAAGGGAGGAGTATTGATATCAATGACACTCCCAATTTCAATCATTCATTTGTTGTTCCGGTTCTGGTTCGGGTTCCGATTCCAGATTCTGGATCTCCCTGGTTTTCCATACGCCCCTTCCGTTGGCGTTAGCAACTGGTCGCAAATTTGACACTTTTAATCGCATTATCACATAACGTACTGATCGCTAATCCAATTCTTCCTAAAAATCCAAAAATATTCGAGCCTCCTCCGTTTTCGGTGAAATTTATATCCAAGAAAGCACTCCAGATAAATTGAAGAAAATTTTAGTTTTGCATCCAAAAATCCGTAATCAACACTAAAATGACCAAATTCTGCCTGGAAAACTTTTTGTGTTATTTTTCTTAAATTTTTTCGCTCAATTTTCGCTTTTTTAAAAATGTTTCAGTTGTCTGTAAATAAGTTATATCGTATGCTGTTGGAAAGCTTATTTTCTTAGCTTTAAAATGATGTATTTTTTTCCCTCTAACCTTAAATGTTTTTTGAGAAAAAAAAAATTTTTTGGCGATAGTTGATTTCGCGCGGTTTTCTTGGGTTTGGGAAGGTAGGAAAAAGAGTTAAAAAGAAGCATTTTTGTACTCAAATAGCCAGGTAAAAAAACAAGGAAAACAAATTAAACAAGCTTTAAGGATCCTTTATTGTAATTTGGACTGCCTTAGCTTGATGATGCCAGCACCATTCTTAGTCTGTATATCCACTGAGAATAGAAAGGTCAGAGCCGTTTGACAGTTACCTGTACGTTTTCTCAGATTTAAATACTTGAGTGTGCAGATTATAGCAGAGCGTACAAGGAGTGGGTAAGTTGTTGTAGTTCTCGCGAATTGTTTCTGGCTTCCGGTTTCCGGATTCCGGCTTTTAGTGCTGCCCTTTACTTGTACTTGATGTAGTCGCTTTGTAGAGACTGACGCATTGCGGTCTAGCCAATAAATTAAGTTTTTGACCAGTTTATAATATTTATAGAAAACTGTTTAATAAAAAATATTTGGGCTGTTTAGAATTTGTTAGCTAGGCTTAGAGGAATGCATGAATTGGAAAGTTTTGTAGGCTTAAAATGTGTTTGGACATCAAGTAAGTAATGCTGCTGGCGAAAGGTGGACCCTTGAAAACTTCATCGTCGAAAAAAACAATGCGCTCAGACAACATTGAACGAACAAACGCACGCATGCATTGATTGACTTTACTCCAACAGGATAGTAATTTCAACATACAATATTGGTTTCTAAATGAGCCGTGTTACACCTATCTAATCTATCTATCTAACTACATATATGTATAACTAGTTATAAAAAATGCTAAAATTCTTTAAACAATATTAATGTTACCAACATGTATGTTACAGAGACTAAATTGCTAAAACCAAAATTTGAGTACTTTATTATAGAAAAAAAATAATTATTAATAACAATAAACATAATTATAAAAAAAAAACCTAATCTATAACTATCGGGTTGATCCTTCCTCAAAAAACGCTTTGAAACTAATCTCAAATGTTGCTTGGAAGTGCATCCCATGCTGTTGCCCCTCGATAAGCAAAAGATCCTTTTAACCAGTTTTGCTTAAAGCCGGGACACACTAGGCAGAGGTATGTCCAGGTTTGGATTTTTGGGATTTTTCGCAAAATTCGCAATTTTCGCAGAAATCGCGACTCTTGTCAGGGACTAGTGTTCTGTAGCTTTTCAGTGTCCTAATCGCAGAACGCTGAAAGCTGGAGAACACAAGTCCCCGACAAGAGTCGCAATTTTCGCATTTGCGTGCAAACATGGACATAAGTGACTAGGCAACAAGTTGCTCCGTGTGTACTACTCGCAAAACAAGTCGCTCCGGCACAACCGTTCATCACACTGCACATGAAACACTAAAGGCCAGGACTCTTTAGGCGACAAGTCGCAGAGACAGGTCTCTGCGATAAGTTGCTCCATGTGTACTACTTGCAAAACAAGTCGCTGCGACACGACGCCTATTCGGTGCACACGCAGTGATTTCGTATGAAGGGGAATGTGAACTAGTTTTCAAATTAAATATGGCTGACCATATGACGCTCTCTCGTTGGTTCATTTATAATTTATCCCAACTTGTTGCCGGAAGTGTTCACACGATGCAAAAACGCTGCCTTCGGTAAATTTGTCGCTGCGATAAGTCGCACAAATTCAAACTGGTTTGAATTCGTGCGACCGATCGCGGCGACAAAATTCCGCCGCAGCAACAATGATTTTCATGAAATTAATCGTGTCACACAAGGCGAATTGTTGCGGCGACTTGTTCCCGCGGCGTGTCGCAACGACTTATTGCCTAATGTGTCCCGGCTTTTAGGTTTGGACATGTCAAACTTGCTTCTTCGGATGTTGTAGTTATACTTCTCGGAGTTCGACAAAAAAGCACGCTTTTTTGAGCAGTTACCCCACACAAGGCTGCAACAGTCAAAGTACGGCTGTACTGATCGATAAATAGAATTCAATGTTCTTAAGTCTTTCGTTAGAGGTCTAATTTTACACTTACTATTTAATATATACAAGCCCTAGGATTTCAAATCTTGTGGTAAACAATTTTTCGGTTCCGTTCCCAGAGATCATGGGAACCCTTCAGTAACTTTTCTTCGGTTCCGTCAAAATTTATGGGAACCCATTTTGATATAAATGTTGTTACAATACTTGATACAATTTCTCCTCCATTCATAATTTTATTCTAAAAAGCGATATTTCGATTCAATTATGAAGATGATAAAAACGGGCAAAGTGCTTCAACAATTGAACTAAGATCGAAGCATACAAGGAGATGTACCCACGTAAAATGTTCGCTGTAAATCTTACATTTCAGGAGGGAGATTTGCTCGTCATTATCTGTTTCCACTGTACAATCCTGATCTAAAGACCACTTTCTAAAGGTTCTTAAACCAATGCGTCCGGTTTCAGTCTTTTTTTCTTCGCGTTGGAAGCCATTTTAAAAGCCTATTTAGCATCTTTCGGCCGCGGAAATGGCGGTAAAACTACGCGCGTGGGCGACCGTGTGGGCTACAACTACCGCACAATGCACTTTGGGAACTATATAAGATGGCGAACGAGAGAAGATAAACAACCGGTTTCAGTTTCGTATGTGTTAGCCAGAGAAACGACCAAAGGATTGCTCAACTAGTTGGAATCACATTGAAAAAACTTATATCAAGTAAATTTTAATCGGTAAGGTTTAATATGTCAATAGGAAACTATTTTTCGGTTCCATTATCTCTCGAGCACGGTAACGACACGGTACCGGAAACGATCGTTACCGTGAAATCCTAGGGCTTATACACAAGCAGAAGTGTTTTATCAGATATAAAAAGTCGTGAGGGTGAAGCCAGAGAGATTTTTTTTCCTGATAAAACTGAACATGTGCTGCACATGTTTTAAGTGGCTTAAAATACTGCTCCATATTCAATAGCTGTTTTGACCAATAGTGATGGGAAAAATACTATTCCTTCGTGAAAGGCGGTCTACGGCCCAGTTCGCCTGGGAATCGAAAAACACCCTGAACAAAAAAGACGTTACATAAGAAGACGCGCCAGTCTAGTTCACCTGGAAATCGAAGAAATGTATTCCAGCGATTTCAGCGATGTATAGAAATGTTATCCACTTTGGCTGGTAAGCGTAGAAACAAGCAACATGCCTCCAAAACGACAATTAAATTAGGCGGCCAAAGACGGTAGAAGAACAAGAGAAAAAAGACTTGGATGACTGCAGTGCAAAGGTTACCAGGAACGCAACAAGGTGGTCGTTTACGGTTTTCTCCGAGTGGCAGATATCAAGGAACAACAAAGCAAGGAGTCATGAAATGCATATGTTAATAAACATGAGGCATTACATAATGCCACTCATGGTATTATATAATTCTTCATTTTGCATTCCATTGTTCATCTATTTACCCCGCTATTTTGAAATCCCTGGGGCCACGTTGAAATCCCTCCCCAGGCTTTCAGGTTTGTTGGGTGAATTACCAGTTATAACAACTTACTCACGTGTCTTGAGAAATTCATCCGATTGGTCAAAACGACTATTGAATATGGATGAGTATTTCAAAGCATACACCAAGCCATTTTGGCCATTAGGTTGGTACGTTGTGCAATATGTGATTATCCTATGACAGTCTACATTCATCAGTGTATACCCTGAGCAACTTTATGATAGCTTTACTTTCTATAGGTTTATCGTATACACTAAGGGTGCGTTCGATTGACTGTATTCTGGAATAAGAATACATGGAATAGAAGTAAGAAAGCCTTCGTTTTTATGGAAATTCACATTAAAATTGTCAAACAACTGCTGAAATGCTATTTTAAACATATCTTTATTATTTGTGTTGCTTCAAAACGCCAGAAATGTTTTGTCTGGAACCGATTGTCATATAACTCGTTTTCGAGGCCTGTAGATGCCCTCTTACTTACGATTTTTTCTCGTGGGGCACCTGTATATGGAATGTTCTTGTCCAATTTCTCCCTGAGCATACCGAAATGTAGATTCATTTTATCCCATATGGCTTTTTTTATCAGTATATCATCGATCTTCACTGGAAATCTCGTTAATCATTGTCGTCTTACTTTTCGAGTTTCTCTTACGTTGTCGCTATTTTCTTGGATGTCGTAGTTGAAATATTTTTTTATAATTTTGATATTCACCTTGATTCTGGTATTTCTGAGTATACATGTAATTTAGTCAGTCTAACTCATTCTTTGCTTTGACAAGTTTACGTAGCTTGCTGTTCTTTATTCGCGAGTAAATTTGATTGTTGGAGGAAAATTGTTCGAGAATTCACCAAAATGGTTGATTTTGTTTTCCCTTTCCGCATTGAAAACCTGTCGTCAATGAAACGTTTCCAGTGGGCAGGTTAGCGGGAGTGTTCTTTCAAATAGCTGTTTTTCAACATGAAGCATAAAAATGACTGCGAAGGCTTTTTCCGTTTTAGTCTCCATTGCAATGCGTGAGTCTGTGAGCTTCTGCGCGTTTCGAGTTAGTAAAAGAGCACCGCAATACAATGCATCTATCGTACGTTTTATTTTAATTGACGTTTTGAAAATACTTATTCTTGAGAGTTGTAAGTTCATTTAGTTTGGCTTTGACACTACAAAGTTCATTATTTCACTGCTTTGTTCATTCTGTTTGGAGTTGATCTTGGAGGAAGATCTGCTGGCGGCTGAGTGGATTCTCTTTAAGTTGGTTTCTGTGGAACTTAATCAGCATCGGTCTTATTTCTTTTACCTATTTATTTTTCTAAGGGGCCTCCTCAAGTTTTTCTTTCATCGGTTTGCTGAGCGAGAGGGAGGTAACACAAATGTGGATGGCATGATTTTAGAGTCCACTTAAGGATGGTGCCTGCAATTGTTATTACCAATATGTTTTGCACATTTCGAAATACTCGGGTTTCCCATAGGTGGTGGTTCCCACTCAGGGATATTTATTGCGCGGTTTAAAACTATGCGGAGAAAGCAGAACTCAGCAAGTGCTCTTGGTATGCAAAAAGAAAAATTGGGGATAACCATCCATTGTTCGGAGCTTCAATTCGGAAAAGAACGCTATATACATTGCTTTGTATTTTACAGCTTTTTACAATTGTTGTTGATTAATTAAATTTGAAAAATGCGTGGCTACTCCCAATTTTTCTTTTTGGATTTCAATAAAACTTGTAAAGATTTGCTATTCCCGCATATTCGTAAACCAGGAAATAATACCTTTGACGTACCTTATTGCATGAAATTTCGCGATTAAAAAAAAAAAAAATCGCCAAATTTAAGTGACACGAAAATTAAATGTCGCGAAAATAACATGACGGGAAAATTAAGTGTCTCACATTATATCAATAACTAAAACAGCGACTTTATTACACACGTTTATAACAATCATTTTGAGCTATTCTGTCCTGGTCCTCTTCATCACTACAACTGCTTTCCGTCCCTACTCCAGGTGGCACTTCTTTTGTACAATCCTCAAACTGTCCATTTACTGGCTCCTTGAGTGTGTCTCACTCAAAAACGCGAAATTAAAGTGAGTCAAAATGCAAAATTTCGCAAAATCGCGAAATAAAGATGTCGCGAAATTTATGCGAACCTCAAAATCGCGAAATTAACGTGTCGCGAAAATTTCATGTAATAAGGTAGTGGGCACCGTCCTTAAAAAAGCCGCGGTTTCTGATACTGGGACAGCTGACATTAAACTTTTCAAGGTAAACGTTACCACCGTGAATTTGTCTTACCAAACAGAGCCGTCTGTCTTTAGCTTATATTCAGGCTACTGTCATCATCTGTATCATCGTCACCGTCCATAATTGTCAGCATAAATTCTAATTTCTTTTGCAGGTCTTTCATGGAAATACTGGGCGGAATGATATTGTCAAGCATAATCTTGAGGAGGTTATCATAGCGAGCCTCGTCCGCTTTCAGCCAACTGACTTTTTCGGTCATAAGGCATTGAGAGTTGAGCTCTATGGGACACTTAAATCTCTAGGTAACTCATGATATTATTTTCTATGAGTTTTGCAGATTCGTCTGCATGTAATTATTTAAAAAGACAAAATTAGAAAAGAAGAAATGAACTCCATTTTTGAACTTGTTCTTTATGGGGCGCCGATTATAAATAAATTATTTAGTAATACCTTGATATTCTCAATTTTTTCATTATTTAATAAATAATTTTTTTTTGATATGATACCATACTTTATTATTTGATATAATACATCCTGATTTCAAATCAGTCGTTTATTATTTGATGTAAGAAATCCTGATTTCAAATCATGTGTTTATGATTTGATGTAATAAATCCTGGTTTCATTTCATGCGTCTATGATTTGAAATCACGACTTCATGATTTAAATCTAACTTTTAGATTTGATATCAGAGAAATCATGATTTAACTTAATAAGTATGATTTAACTAAATACCTAATCGGTGTGAGCGAGTACATGTGACAAGTCACACGACCATCTATTGCGCGGGAAAACACAAACATGTGCTCGCTAACAAACTGCCATTCTGTTCGTCTGGAAACTCGTGTGTTATTTAATACTGAATATTTGGCCATTTTCATTTTTCCTGTCTTACTGTAGTGTTTGATGCTGGTTTCTGTGGATTGCAGGTTTTTCCAGCAGCGCAATAAAAGTTGCGTTTGGAACGGAATTCCCCCGCCTTTTACACATTGTATTTTTTCACCGTTGTGTGACTTTCTTGATAGTCGCCAATGAACCGGAAGTTAGTTATGACAAGTTGTAAGGTTTCGTTTCAAGTTGTTGAGGCGACTATCAACAAAGTCACGCAACGGTGAAAAAATACAATGTGTAAATGGCGGGGGATTTCTGTTCTGAACGCAATTTTTATAGAGCTGCTGGAACAACATGCAATCCACAGAAACGAGCATCAAACACTACAGTAAGACAGGAAAAATGAAAATGGCCAAATATTCAGTATAAATAACACATGAGATTCCAAACGAACACAATGACCGTTTGTCGGCCAGCACATGTACGTACCTCTTGAGAATTTGAATTTGAGCTCCATGTGGTGGTCGAGGTCGAGCTTGAGGTGGAGCTTGGACTGGTTGAAGTGACTCCCTGACTTGGAAGACGTGATAGAGCCAGATCGACCGCCCTTTCAACTGCCTGGGATACGGCAGAAGCAATTGACCTTCAAAGTTCATCCGACATGTTTGTGTTTTCCCGCGCAATAGATGGTCGTGTGACTTGTCACATGTACTCGCTCACACCGATTAGGTATTAAGTTAAATCATACTTATTAAGTTAAATCATGATTTCTTTGATATCAAATCTAAAAGTTAGATTTAAATCATGAAGTCGTGATTTCAAATCATAGACGCATGATATGAAACCAGGATTTATTGTATCAAATCATAAACACATGATTCGAAATCAGGATTTATTATTTCAAATAATAAAGCATGGTATCATATCAAAATTATTTATTAAAGAGTGAAACAATTGAGAATATCAAGGTAAATAATTTATTTACAATCGGCGCCCCATATTAGTTCTTTATGCGTGTATGTTCAGGAATAGTATTTGACAGCCTTCTGTTAGTACTGTAAAAGTTCAACATATCCACTACCCCTGAAATGACGATTATCGACTATTCCAAATTTTCTCTGGAATGACTGTAATCGTCAATTTAGATTACTCTGTTCAGGACCTGTGGTAGCAGATGAAAAGAAAAAAAAAAGTAAAAGTTGCATGCCTGGACGGGATGTGAACCTGGGGCACCCACTGGGAAGGAACTGTTTTTATCCACGTAACAACTAAAGATCAACTGGCTTACAATTGCACCAATTATTGATCAACACTAAGTAGTATATATAAAATCATTGCTGAATAGTGGTTAAGTCTAGTACTTGATTTTAAAATGGTTAGCTTGTTTCTTAGCCGGTGATAATACACGTTTACTGCGACATTCGAAAGAAAAAATGTATTGACATAATTAAAAAATAATTTTCTGGCAATAGCGCTGCGGTACTCTAGTGGTTTGGTGAAAAGGTTATTCATCGAACATTCCCAGGTTCGAGTCCAGCGAGTTGAGGCATTGGGGTTCGGATTTTAAAGGTAGATATTCATTTCCCATAATCCCTATCAAGCACTAAGCGTCCTAAATTGACGATAATAGTCGATTTAGGGAAACTTACGAATTGTAGATAATGGTTATTTCAGAGGTAGACTCGATGGGTTGAAAAGTTAGGTATAAAGAACGATTTTCTAGCACATTTGAAATAAGCAATAGTGTTTCTGGACTTGTGCGGCATTCTTCTGTACTCAGCAATTCCTTTTTCTCCATACTAGTTCCTGTTGAAGCTCCTATTCTTGTCTTGATTGCACAATCATCGACTAGTGTCGCTGCCTATTGGAAACTTCCAGAACGGTACCTCTACGAAAGAGACTTGATATCCTTTAAACTTCTGTACCAAAAGGAAGGCTCCAACTTATCACAAATACAGACTATCAAAGGTGCAAAGAACGTTCGACGGTTCAATGGTTCGTTTGGTTTATTCTCGAAAGTCATCACAGGTGCAAAGAACGTTCGACGGTTCAATGGTTCGCTTGGTTTATTCTCGAAAGTCATCACAGGGCTTGAGAAATTCACAAAATATGAATTTGAAGTGTGTGCCTTTAGTTTGGTGGGGGATGGACTGAAGAGTTCCTTACAGATTGCAAGGACATTAGAAGATGGTAAGGGTCTGCAGCTTTTTATCGGGCTTTCTTTAGTCTATTAGGGACAATTATGGTGATTTTTTTTCACAATTCCCGATGTCCATAGACACGTGCAGCTGACCCTTTCTTATGCTTATAGATTTCTATCCCCAATTATTCCATGTGGTTTGGGAAAAAGTAGTCAAATGCAGTTGAAAGAAATCGAGATATTTGCAAATGTGGAATTCCATGGTTTTTTTGTTTCTGATAAGCCATATCTTTCTTCATTTAGAATGTCAGTTCCTTCATCAAATTGTTTTCCTTTATTGGGAAGGAAGAAAGAAAGTTGCTATTCAATTAAGAATGGCTGAATTGCATTTCTTTTATTTCATTCCATGGGCAAAGTTCATTCTGATTTCTTGTCTTTCTTGCATTTGAAATCTTTTAGTCCCATCAAAACCTCCTAGCAGTTTTACAGTGATTGCAAACACATCTACGGTTATCGTAGCGTCCTGGCAGCTTCCTTCCCCCGACTCCAGACATGGAATCATTAAAGGATTTAAAATATTCTTCAGGAAGAAAGGCTCTGATGACAGACCAGAAACCATTTTTGTTTCCAATGCCTCAGTGTACACAAAATCAGTCACCAGATTGGCTAAATTTACAGAATATGAATTTTATGTGTTGGCCTTTACCTCTGCTGGTGATGGAATGAACAGTTCCGTTCAATTTGCAAAAACAAAGGAAGATAGTAAGTGATATTGTTTAAATTGAATTTTGTAACAACAAGGAACCCTTGAAGTTAGGCAAATTAGCCTCTCACCCATTTCATTTTCTTTTATTTTGTTAAAGTGTTGCAATGTATAGGTAAGAAACGAAAGTCTTTGTTTTTAGTTAAGGCTGCAGATTGTACCGTCTAGTTTTTTCATGGCTCATTGCATAGCATCGTATGTGCGCCTGTTTCATGTACTTGTACAAGTGGAGTTGTTCCAGTCATTGCACTTCCTATACCAACTACGTTATCGAGCCAACTGGGAGCTGATCACTTTTAAGTAGAAGCCTGAAGTAAATCCATGCTCAGTGAACTGGATTCGAACCCATGACTATGCGACATTGCACTGCAATTGCTCTACCAACTGAGCTATCAAGGCAACTGCGTAGCAGGTGGTTTGGCGAATTTTAGACCCTTGTTTCCAGCAGGGTTGACGTTCGAGTGATTGCGCTTTAATGTGGCCATGTGGAGAACGCGAGAGGGTAGGGGCCGAGGATAAGGAGTGAGGAAGCGCCTTCAATCACCCCCTCATCATTTTCGAAACCGCCGTTCGCCCACGGATGGAGAAAATATCGTTTCTGATTGGCTGATAAAGTGTCAGAAAAAGATTCGCCTGTCAGTCAAAGTTTACTGCTCCCTTTCATAAAAGTGTAAAGACTGAACAGAGCGGAAGAAGTCGAGAATCTGTTTTCAAAACATTTGGAAGCTTCCTTGCGCAGCAGCTTGAATTTTCTGGTGATCTTAAATGGGAGCAAAAAGACGTAAAGTCACTAATGAATGGAGGTGATATTTTCGCAAGGGATTTGGCAAGCTTCATCTTTCTGAAATCAGCTTTTTCTAACTGGCGAAATGTATGCTGCATTAGTAATCACACATTTTGAGAGGTATCATCGCTGACCAGATCAAAGAAGCTGAAGGATTAGGGCTCACGGCAATCTTGTTGGCGGCTGCCAGATGTATCCACTGGGAAGCTCCAGCTAGTTTTCGCATCAGCAGATGATACGCTGAACAAGGCATTTCTCAAAGTGCTGAATAGCATTTTAATAACTCCCACAAAAAAATTGCCGGCTATATAATTGTATAATTTATATGGTCGACGAATCGCACTCAGTGTAAACAGAGACAGGCAAACGTTATTGGTAACTTGAAATCTCAGTTCGATCTTGCAAATTTATTCCCAAGCGAATTAATTTTATTACTGCCAATGTTTACACAAGGTACGCTATGGTTGGTTGGGAGTAGACATCAAACCCGTGCTCATCACACATGATTGGAAATGGGAGGTGTTGAAAATGTTGTGGGGTTGATTGACTGTAGGTGGTTCCTTGCTCATTCTCCTCGCCCACTCCCCCTCTGCTTGATTTGATTGATTGATTGGTCAGTTTATTTACCCGTCTTGCAGCCCAGCTGAATTACAAGGGCACCAGCAACTATATTATTAATATTTACAAGTACAAAAATTGTTCATTCGTTCAGTCGTGACAACTACTTTAACAACGCTATTTTAACAACAGAGCCAGAGCGAAGAGAACACCCGTGCTTTGTTTCGGGGGGAATGGGTATTACACGTATGTTTGAAAGAAAACCTTTACCCCGGAAATTCTCCATTAACCTTTGGCATGATTTTTCCCGCCTTTGACTGAAGGGCAGCAATCCTAAACGGCTAAGGGCTACATAATATGGCAGCCCAGGGAAAATGATGTTAAATGCCCTCTTTTGTATCGATTCTAAGGTTTTGCTCGGGTAAGCCAGAAGATCTGCCCAGACGGGTGCTGCATCTTCAATAATTGATCTAACCAGGCTACAGTATACTTGAACCAAGTCCTGCTAGGCCACGCCACTTTTCCTTAACATTCTCAGTGCGTATAAACGCTTATTAGCTCTTGTAAGGACATATTCGCAATGCGTATTCCACGAAAGGTCACTAGAAATAAAGACGCCTAACAACTTGTAGTGACAAACCCTCTCAATTACACGGCCGGATAAACACAGGGGAGTTGCCGAGGAGGTCACTTGTAAGTAGAAGCTTGAGAAAAAAACCCATGCTCAGTTAACAGACTACAAAACCATGACCATGCAATTGCACTGCACTTGATCTACCAACTGAACTCTTAAGCCAACTGGGAGCTGGTCAACATCACGTTTAAGATGATCCCGTACGAGGAAGACAAATTAATTTTATGGAATGAGAATAAAGGATGCCTAAATAAATCCAGGTTGGGAAGAAAACCATGAAAGAAAAAAAAAAGGAAACTGCAAAGGACGCGATTTTCCTGGAATTTGTAATTCAGCATGGTAAAACAGGTGTTAAATTTTCTTTTCCTGTAACATTTTGTTGCATTCAACCCCGCGCTGATTAAATATTATCTACTCTACAGTATTGTGCAGAAGTAATGTGAGTAACGTTGTTGTTTGTCTCACTTTAAAAAGAAAGGCCCTTCTTTGTAGTAAGTCAATTCACTGAACAGAAGAGCAATTACACCTTTTGCTGTTCATTTACGCAAAATATACATTCATTTGCGTCAACAGTTGCAACTATACGGCACATATACGTTCATTAGCACTTCCACGAACTTCATTAACGCTAACATATTTGCATATGTATTAACATTCAATAGCATCAACGGATAAACAATTGCACCGTTGGACAATCAAAGATAACAAATATACTTTCAATCTCGTGCAATGCTTAATCATCAACACCAATATAAAATAAATTGCATAGTATGACAATCAATGGCGTATTAGAAACATACAATAATGCAATAATTATTTGCATGGAGACGCACAATCAATTGCACCTTTATGCAATCGTTGATTTGAAATGGTCAACCATTAACGTGAACTGAAAAACGTTGGTATTTTTCGAATAAACAATAGGAAGAAAAAAATATTCATTAGTGTCATTCATCGTAATTACGTGTATTTTAAATTACTGAACAAAAATACAAGAGTATGTACATTATCATTTAAATGTTGTCTTTTTTTTTTTGCACAATCTTTTGCTGAAGCAGATATATGTAAAATAAAGAACATTTCTCTCTTTTATCACCATCTCCACGCTGTCAAAAAAAAAACTCTTAGGAAAGTTCACACTGGGATCCAAGTTGCCATAAATGCGATGAGTGAACTTTAATCTTACCTCTGAGACAAGCCGTCTGATGCTAAATTGCAAAGTAAGCCGGGGAAGAACGTTTTCCAATGGCAACCCAGATTGACGTGTTGAGTCCCCATTGTTCTTTGGTCTGCTCAATAACGCTCTTGAGGAGGATAAAACTAGACTTGAAAATGTAGATCGGCTTCTTTGAAAAAAAAAAATCATTTCTAATGTATTAGTAACTTATCCCTGAAACCTGAAGCATAGTCAACGTGAGTTCATTCTTCGATTGTACGTCAAATTAAATAACCTCATTCCTTCCCATTCAAAGTAATATATAGATTTAGCCAAGCCTAAAAGCGGAGCTCCCGGCTTGTTTATTCTTACTGGCTGTAAGATTGGTGAAAATAAAGGCTTTGGAACTGTCCGCCTTTTGGTTTTCCCAGATATTGGTTAATTATATCATTTTCTTCGCTGCCTAACTGGTGAATTCCACGGTTAATCTCACCTGGAAAA
>BLFO01003573.1:416158-418658 GCA_014634245.1 Montipora cactus
GATACCTTGTTTTGACAGGTGTCAATTGACCATAACATTGATGTCCAATATCAAAGATGTATGCTGTAAACTAGCTACAGTGTCAAATGGAGTATTGTCTCCTCGATGAGCTTTAAACTTGAGCCCGTGATATGTTTACGTGTACTTGTCACATTGGCATACATGAAGGGGCGGACGGACGTACGTACGTACGTACGTACGGACGTTCATGACGTCATGGCTATAAAACCAAATTTTCTCACATCGATGGGTTACCACGCGCGCGCCTTCGGCGCGCGCGGAGCTCCGCTAAAACTGAGCAATGCTATCTCTCCTTAACGAGATATATTTTTTAAACCTCCCAGATTTTGGGAGCTACTTAACCATCCTCTGTCAGAGTACTCTCTAACCTGTAATATAGGTCTCAGTGATTCAACAAGTTCCAACCTATCACAGACTTGTACCGAAGTCCATGCAATGATGGTGCTGTTGGCCAACCAAATGGCAATCACTGCACTGGCCTTTAAAAAACTCACTTGAGCCTAATAATTGATGTATTTAAGACCGTATTTTTAACATTGGCAGAAAGATTGGTTTACTGGTGGTTTCCAACAGAAAAAATGCAATTTATCGTTAATGGGAGAGTGAAGTTTACTTCTGTACCTACATAATTCACTTAAGTATCTTACACAACAACGCAGCTGTTCACAAGTAAAGTTATTTCTATTGCTCTTTTCTTGACACTGAAATGCTCGTTAAAAAATACACTTTAAGCTGGCCTGGAACTGTAACATTCTCAACAATCACAGATCTCAGCCTCACGGAAAGTCCCTTCTAATCTATCGCCTTTGAGATCTCATGAGACCAGATTGCTAGCAGACACACACACACAAACAAGACAACTAACCGAATTAAAGCTGCTTATATACTTTTTTCTAGAAGTTTTCAAGTCTGAACTATTTCTGTATACAGCGAATCTATTTTTAGTAATACTGTCTAGCCCGTTCCAGGCTCTCAGTTTGTGGGGATGAGCACAAAAATGGTTGGGATCGAGGAAAAAGTGAGTGCGTGAAGCCATCCCTCCCGAAGGCCTGTGGAACAGGATTTAATGCACACCAGTGGTTACTAATACGTACCAAAGACTAGAGAACTTTCAAAATTTTTTTTTTCATTTTTTCCTTATCCTTGTAACACATTTAATCAGAATTAATGAACAAGAATCATTACTCATGTGCAGTAAGCGCATGAGGTATAAAATGCCCTCAGTTTCTTGTTTTCCGTTTCACATTAGTGCATGCAAATTTATGCTTGCATACATTTACAGACTGTAATTTTATGTGGGGCGGGGGGTAGGGGATTATTTAAAACAATTAATAGCTGCTGAAAAATGTATTGTTCAGTCAGAAAAATTAATAGAAAGACTTGAACAGAAGTATTAGTCTTAAAATGTGTGTATGCTTGGAATATTAGTCCATTTTGCATGACAAAATAAACAGTGCGTGTTTGAGGAAATCAACCATCCCTCTCAAGTTTCAAGCCCTTAAGTAGACTTGCCAAAATATCACCTCACGAGAATCCCGGGAGAAAATGTTTTGACGAGCGAAGCGAAGGACTTTTGAAAGTCTAGCTTTTAAGATGTGTCATTTTCTCTTGGATGTGCATGGTCGCGCCCGAATCATTGCATCTTGACTGTTCAAACTTCGTGATTGTAGTCGCGGTCGTACGGCTCGGGTCGTACGGATCGAGCTGTTAGCTAGAATAAATCTTTTTCGATTGTGGACTCAAAGATAAGTTTTTGACATTAAAGACAAAATTATAATTTTTTTCTAATTTGTCTTACAGATAAACACTTTGCACGAGAGCGGGGATCGACATAAAGGTCATTCAAACTAATCGCCATCAACATTCCGGTCATCTCAGCTCCTAGTGATTAGATCTTTAAGAACCTTAGAGCAGCTTTGAGCGAAACTGAGAATACCTGAGAAAAACTGATCCGACTTTTAGAAATCTGACCTGTTCTTAGAACTACTGTTATTGTCAGTATGGGCATGCGACGAAGTTAAAATAAGGAATTCTTTCAACAATACAGACTAGTGGTTGATATGCATTCTGTTTATTTGGTGGCAAAGGAATTTAGAGGATGCTTTAAGGGGAAATTCTGGTTTTCTGTCTTACTTTTGTTTTACTTAGAGGCCATTTATTTGCCAGTATTGAAAAGTTTGGTTCACATTTATGAAATGTAACAAATTATCATCTGTGGCTTTACAAAGATCTATTTGTATCACTTTTACATTCCTGAGTTAATTCGACTCGCAAATGACGTACAAACAACCCAGGTCCAGGAATTGTTGATCCAACTAAAACTATTGCCGCACCATACAGTCAAGGTAATGTTGAAGTATTTGGTGCGGCAAATGCAGGCACACAACGTGTGGCAATATCTCTGTGGGCACTTGTTTAAAATTTCAGGAATCCAATAACCTCTTCAGCTGACTTGGTTCAAATTATAAACATTGGGAAT
>BLFO01003573.1:426158-431158 GCA_014634245.1 Montipora cactus
GTTAAAGGCTTTTCTGGCCATTTTTGGCGTTCCATTGTGATATTTGCCAATGGTGCCTCATCTGCATGATCCTGCAAGCATATAAGTTTGTTGCCTTGCTAAATGTTTTTCTACCTTATGATCACCAAAAATATTGAATCAGGTTGAAAGGGACTGGAAAATAGTGAGTTGCCATGGGAACCAATTTCTTTACAGCCGAAGGTGTGTTGCCTGTATAACTATTAGCCTACCAACTTTCAATGGTCTCTGTTGCAAATTGACGGAGATAGCTCTATTTTCGGGTTGAGTGAATTACGTCATCAGTTATCTCATTTGCATATTTTACACATTTTTCAAACTTAAATATCTCTGGAACCAATGCAGATATTTCCAAACGGTAAACGGCGTTTTTTTATCTTTCCTCGGAATTCTATATAATAAACCTTAAAATTCAAGGGATAAAAATTTGATCTTAGTAGCACTTAAAAACATATTTTGAAATACTGAAATGAGCCTATAGAAATTATAAGCCACATGATAAAGGTGTCAAGCTCTGCGAAGCGACATGCAAATAACAGCAGAAAGTCCAGAAGCCGTGCCTTTGACCTCTAAAAAGCACTTGCTATAGCACAGCCAAGCGGCTCCACTCTACTGGCTTTTACCTAAAATTTCTCCTCGTAACAGAGTACAAAGTATCCTTCAGAATCACTTGTGAAATAACGAAAGGTCGAGAGGCCGAAAATTAAAAGAGAACGGCAAATGCACAATTGTCATGAACTGTAGGAGTTGTGTAGAGCGGTCAACCGCATTTTACAAAGACCTGTCAAATATCTATATTAAAGATGTCAACAATCACCAATTTAACCAATCATATCATGATACCAGGTGCTGGTATCATAGAATGGCGGCATGAATAGAATGACTGCAGGCTCCCTCGCTTCGTTCGGGCTCATCGGGAGCCTGTTCGCATGCTACTTTGACTTTTTTGACAGCCCATTGAAAAACAATAGTAAAATATTTGCGGATCGGTCGATTTCTCTGAAGTTTGAAAGGCTGATTGCTAACGAATAGAGAAAGATTAACTTAAAATTCCTGTGTTAAGTATGAAAATTCGACAAAGAGGTACATGTAAGGCCCGGGTCAAACGCCGTACTTCACATGATTCAAACCCAATTCAACCAATTAGGCTCATGTGAAGTTCGGCGTTTGACCCAATTAAGCTCGACTGATTGGTCGTTCTTCACTGGCCAGCCGTGAAGAACCCCTGAAGACCGACTTTGGGTCAAACGCCGATTTTCACATGAGCCGAACCAAATGCATAATTAGTCAGGGAGCAGAAAGCGAAAAATAAGAGTTTCGTTCAACCATCGCCACAGAAAATGTTTGACGCCTGATTCTTATAGAGAAAGACCTCCTGATTAAGGCCAGGTAGGTTTCGAGTTAAGGGGATGTTTTAATGCCCACCTCACGGCTAAACATGGAAACGAGGCTACACACTCAAACACAGTTTACATCGCTATTTCTTGGTGAAATCAACGAAATCAGCCATTTAAGCTAAATTCACTAAATACACATTTGCTTCATTTGGAAGGTATTAAGTATGTCACGTGATTGGTCAAGTGATTTTAAACGTGACCAGTAACAAATCTGTGACTATTAAAAACGTGCGTTCGCCGTTGTTGGGAAGAACAGACTCGCTAAAACAAAACATGTATCCTTTCTTTATTAAATTTACTTTCTTTTGCTCTTTCTATCGTCTTAGCAAAGCTTTTGGGAATAAAAACTGTTTACTGTATATTACTGTTATCAGTCTGCATCTAGCTCGCAAACGAGGCTAGTCCCTTGGAGGCAAACAAAGAAATCACTTGTAAATGAAAAATGAAGCTGTTACTCGTTTCGGTTTTAGTCTAGCTATTTGCCACAACTTGGGTTTTAAACGAGCATTAATAATCACAATATATATATATATATATATATATATATATATATATATATATATATATATATATATATATATATATATACCGTAGAATGAAGAAATGAAACCCATCCCGTTAATCAACTGATTAATTATAGCGAATGAAAAACATGAAGAATTGCCCTGAGCTGGATTTGAACCCACGTCCCCCTGATTACCGGTTGGGTGTGATCACCACTACACTATGACGACAGGAATGACGATTCGCAGGCGGACGAGAGAGGAGAAGACAAATTGTCTATAAATTGTCTTCTTCTCTCTCGTCCGCCTGCGAATCGTCATTCCTGTCGATCCAGTGTCATCTAGTTGGAGAAAAACACTAGCCCGGGAGAACCACGTAGAAAATTCCCACTGTCTATCCAGATTGGCCATGTAGCCAGCATGGTTGCTCTGATAGTGTAGTGGTGATCACACCCAACCGGTAATCAGAGGGACGTGGGTTCAAATCCCGCTCAGGGCATAAAAAGTTTTTCTTCCAATGAAAATGTCATTCAGAGGGTTGTCCGTCCTTGGTCACTTCTCAACTTTCTATAATTGATTACATTTCGCCTAGGCTTGGACTGTGAATCCATTAGTGATCCTCTCTGGTGGCAAAGATGCGCTGTTGGCTCGAGAGAGCTTTGTAACTGATCTATATATATATATATATATATACAAATGTAAGAAGGAAAGTGTTACTAGTTACTCGAGTTTCACGCTCAAGGCGATCATCAGACTGATCGTTGTCTACGAGAAGATGTCATATATAATTGTTCAAATTTAGGAAAGGTTGTAGCGACGCTTCGGTGATTGGTTGTCGTGAAAAACTTGTTTTCATGGCGGCATTTCGTTACCAGCTCAGATTTCTTGTTCAAGAGAAAGGCGTTTTTTGCGCTCAAGATGCAAAGTTTTTCAGATAAAGACAGGTTGCAGCGAAAAGGGTTGCCTTTGTACGCTTTTGCTCTTTTTATGATGCGCCAGTTGATTGCGTAGTCGATGTTTTTGTCCTTTAAGTCCCAGATGTGCTTGGAAAGTACAGTGTCATGTGAGTGTTTTTTGTCATTGAAAGAAAGCTTGTGGTTGTTGTACCGTGTTTTGAATTCGTTTTCCGTCATGCCAATGTAGGATCTTGAGTTACCGGAAGTTGTTGTGACAGTAGCTTGGTAGATAATGTTGCTGGTTAGGCACGCACCGTCAAGAGGGCAAATGTTTTTGTTTCTACGATTGCATTTCTTCGCACTGGAGGTCTCGTTGCACTCATTCAGGATCTTCTGATTGTGGCTTTTGATTATGTTAGCCAGTTTGTAGTGCAGCTGTAGCTGACCTTGAGGTTGTTTCTATTGAATATTTTATGGAGTTTGTGACACATCGGCCATGAGCTACAAAATATCACCAACAAGCTTGAGGTATCTGACAGAGTTGAGAAGACGGCACAGAGGCAAGCATTCATCTCCCTTAAGGATCACAAAGAGAACTTCCAAAACAACCCTAAGTGCAGACTAATTAACCCCGCAAAAAACAACCTTAGGCTGATAAGCAAGCAAATCTTGGATAGGATCAACAACAACATTAGATCCAAAACTAAACTGAACCAGTGGAAGAACACAAAATCTGTGATTGATTGGTTTTCAAACATCGGAGAAAAGCACAGGCATTCATTTTTGGTTTTTGACATTGTGGATTTTTACCCATCCACAGCAAATACTGCGGTCATCGCTAGGGTATGCAAAACAACATACAACCGTCTCAGAGCAGGATATTGAAATCATCATGCACCCAAGGAAAACCCTCCTCTTTGATAAAAACGAACCCTGGGTCAAGAGAGGGGATTCCCCTATGTTCGATGTAGCCATGGGTTGCTATGACGGAGCCGAGGTTTGCGAGCTAGTCGGTCTGTACATCCTACACACATTATCATCGAAATTCCCGGAAGGGGACATTGGCTTGTACAGAGACGACGGCCTGGCGGTCTTTAAGAATATAAACGCAAGAGCGGGTGACAAAGGAAGAAAAGCCTTTTGTAAGGTCATCGGAGACCTTGGATTGAAAATAACAGTGCAAGGCAACCTCAAGGTGGTGAATTATCTCGATGTCACGCTAAATCTAACAACTGGAAGGTATTTCCCATACAGAAAACCTGACAACGATCCATTGTACATCAACGCCAAATCCAATCACCCACCTTCTATAATTAGGCAAATTCCAACATCCATAGGCACTAGAGTATCGAGTTTGTCCTGCGACCAAGACGAATTCGAAATAGTTAGCTCTATTCCGAAAAAGGCGTTAATCACCAGACATCGAAACTAATAATTTAAAAGTATTAGTTTCGATGTCTGGTGATTAACGCCTTTTTCGGAATAGAGCTAACTATTTCTTATCTCACGTATTGTCCACTTAATGAATTCCAACCGCACGTATTACGTGACATATTATTGTGACTTTTTATAATTTTTTTGTAATTTTAAACATTTTACACCTTTTGGTTCATGGTTTTGTATAAATAGCGCAAGTTCAGTTGTACCAGGTTTTTTTTAGTTTTTAGTTTTTAGCGTGTACTGAAGAAGCCCGAAGGGCGAAACGTTTACACGAGATTAAAATATACTAGACCTGTGAGAAGTTCGCCAGCGACTCAAAACTAGCGACTCAAAACCAGCGACTCAAAACTAGGGTCTCGCATACCCTAGCGATGACCGCAGTATATATGTTAAGAAGGTCTCTCGAGCCAACAGCGCATCTCTGCCCCCCTAGGAGGATCACAAATGGATTCACAGTCCAAGCCTCGGCGAAATGTGATTAATTAATGAAGTTTGAAATGACCAAGGACGGACAACCCCTGGAAGACATTTTCATTGGGAGAAAAACTTTTTATGCCCTGAGCGGGATTTGAACCCACGTCCCCCTGATTACCGGTTGGGTGTGATCACCACTACACTATCAGAGCAACCATGCTGGCTACATGGCCAATCTGGATAGTGAATGGGAATTACGTGGTTATCCCAGGTCCATGTTTTTCCCCAACTAGATGACGCTGGATCAACCAGAACGATGATTCACAGGCGGA
>BLFO01003573.1:433658-449270 GCA_014634245.1 Montipora cactus
AAGAAGTTCACATTGTCTTCGACCAATACTGGGATGTGTCGATAAAAGCAGGAGAACGTGCACGCAGAGGTTCCCTGAACGCTTCGTTGGAGGTTAAGATCCACGGACCGTCTACTCCTGTACCGAAACAGTGGGGGAAGTATATTCCTAATCCGCAGAACAAGACAAATCTATGTGACTATCTATCAGAGTCGTTTGGCCTCTTAGGACGGCAGCAGCTCCCTCCTGAGACAAATCTTGTCATTGCTGGAGGATTTGAGAATGGCAGACGGGCAGTGATAGTCAGAAGAGGTCACTGCGAAGACGTGGACGTTCTGGAATCACACCACGAAGAAGCAGACGCAAGGTGAGATAAATAGGTTCTTAAGTCCAGCTATAAAGTCGAATCTCAAACGTCGATCTCAATCCAATTGAAAACATAACACCCTTTTATTAGTGCAACAACATGATATAATCATTAATTAAATATGTATTATTGTTCGACAGGTTACTTCTGCATGCTAAGTATGTTGCAGATACCTATCCAGCGTGTCGTGTAGTCTTACAATCACCAGACACGGATGTTCTTGCTCTCAGCGTATCCCATTTCTCTGATATCGACTGCACTGAATTTTGGTTCAAACCTGGCGTGAAAGACCGTGTCCGTTATGTTCCAGTTCACGACCTATCGAAAGAGCTTGGCGAAAAGATGTGTCGTGCCCTTCCGTCCTTACACGCCATTACTGGATGGGACTCCACTAGCGCCCTTGCCGGCATCGGTAAGAAAAAGGGATGGCAAGTTCTATTACGCCATGAACAGCATCAAGACAGTCTAGGTCTTCTAGGTTCCGAGCGAAACCTGAGTGATGGCGTCGCAACCCAATTTGAAGCTTGCATCTGTGATCTCTACCTGAGCTCAAGGATGAAACCACGCACTGTGGATGAGTTGAGGTATTTCCTGTTTTGTCAGAAAAGAAAGCAGAAGAACGAGCTTCTTCCACCCACATCTGACAGCCTGCTGCAACACTTGAAAAGAGATAACTATCAGACGTTTGTTTGGAGAAAGGCTGTGGCTGCAATCCAGAATCTCCTGCAGCCCGAAAGTAATGGGTGGGTGAGGGAAGACTCCTCACTGAAGCCGGTTTACATGACAAAGAGCCAGCCCCGAGTAGCCTTTTGGAAGTGACAACTTGCATATGTCAGAGCGGGTGTCAGAGCAACTGCTCGTGTAACAACACAGGCTTATCATGTTCAGAGGCATGCTATTGCATGGCCACCAGTGACATGTGTAGAAATCCGAACCGAGTTCTGCTAGACTTCATTTCTGATTCTGATTCCGAGGACTCTGATTTAGAGTGAGAACAATAATTGTCGTTGTTGTCATTAGTACTATAGTCACAAATCCGAATATTGCAGTATCTTAAATCAGAAACGAGTAACGGCGACATTTTCTTTATTTTTCATTTACAAGTGATTTGTTTGTTTGCCTCCAAGGCACTAGACTCGTTTGCGATCTAGATCTAGACTGATAACAGTGATATACAGTAAACAGTTTTTGTTCCCAAAGGCTTTGCTAAGACGATAGAAAGAGCAAAAGAAAGTTAATTTAATAAAGAAAGGATACATGTTTTGTTTTTGCCAGGCTGTTCTTCCAAACAACGGCGAACGCACGTTTGTTAATAGTCACAGAATTGTTACTGGTCACGTTTAAAATCACGTGACCAATCACGTGACATACTTAATAACTTCCAAATGAAGCAAATGTGTATTTAGTGAATTTAGCTTAAATGGCTGATTTCGTTGATTTTCACCAAGAAATAGCAATGTAAACTGCGTTTGAGTGTGTAGCCTCGTTTCCATGCTGAGCGGTTCGGTGGGCAAGAAAACATCACCTTAACTCGAAACCTATACCACAATTCAACTTTACGAACTACCTAGCCTTAATCAGGAGGTCTTTTTTTATAAGAATCAGGCGGCAAACATTTTCTGTGGCGATGGTTGAACGAAACTCTTATTTTTCCGTTTCTGCTCCCTGACTAAATCAATGATAATCAAAGTTATGTCATGTTAATGTATGAATCAGCCTCGATCTCATGGCCGTGTTCTTTCCAGAAGACAGAAGGAGGGCCGTCAAAAAGGTAAGCTGAATCAAGAGATGCCGTCTACTTTTTAAAAGCAGAGTTAGCTTTAGCATTAAAGACCGTCTTCTTCAGGAATTTTGAATCATTTTGAGAAGAAGATGCTTTCGCAGTTTCTGGTCTAAAAGGCTTCATTTTCACTGTTTCGTTCGCGAAAGAACATGCTTTATTTTAAGCCCGCGCTTACTTATTATATATGAATGAATCATCGCTGTTAACGTATTAACGTATTAAGTTCGACGTTTTACTCAAATTAGGCGTTTTTTATTATTCGAGTCGACCCAAATTTTCATTAGGCTCGGCTCATGTGAAGTACAGCGTTCGACCCGGACCTAAATGCGACTAATTTGTTGCTTGCGTGGCTATTTTAGTGTTTTGATTGTTATGCAAATTTTGACAGAGAATTTATATTCAGTGTTCGACACTAACGCTTGCCCGATTGCCCAGGGCAAGCGAAATATATCCGTGGGCAAGTAAATCAACTCTAAGACTTGCCCGATCAGGCAATCAGAATTTTTGTTCGACTAATATTTGCTGAACGATTTGATTTGCAACGAAGAGTGTGGCTAGTTATATGACGAAGTTACCGCAAGTACGATCAAAAAAATAAACAAAGGTACATGTCTTTGCTGTCATTTATTTTTCTGTTAAAAATATATTGGTACAATGTACAGACCTCAAAACAGATTGGAAGGAGGAACTTGTTCTTTACACTGCAACCTAGTTTTCCCGTGGCCAAATTCGCTACGATAAAAGCGCGCAAGAAAATTCTGCCTTTTTCACGCAATTTGAACAAACTTTGAGATGCTTAACGAAAATGGCATTTAATTCAAAACCAGCCTAATTTCAGACAGATATTCAAGGAATCTCCCTTGATTTCTTATAGGAAAGGAAAATCAGTTAACGATATGCTTGTCAAAGCAAAACTCTGAAGGCTACTAAAACACAATGGACACACAGTAGGAGTCGCGCTGCTCTGTCAGATCCATTTTACACACATTTTACACAAAATTGACATTTTTACAAGCCTCCTTTGAGTTTTAATGGGCAACAGGTCTTTAGAAGGTGGGAAACCAAAAAAGAAAACTGGTTGCCGAAAGGGCAAAGTAGTAAGAAAGTTAGTGTCAAACATTGCTGGAGATCGGGCGCTAGAGATACAGAGAAATATTGAAAAAAATTACTTTAGTTTCAATTTCTTCCACATTTAGACCGAAAATGTTCAATACTATTAGCCACTTACAGGCGTTTTTGTTACACATGTAGTTGTTACACATAAGCGATAAATAGGTCTGTACAGGCCCGCAGATAATCCCGGCCTGGAAATGATCCCTGGACCGGAAATGATCCCCAAATTGGAGAGAAAATGATACCCCGACAGGAAGAGATCGTAATAAATAATACCCCCAAGAAATCAGGAATGGTGTGGATTCCATGAAAAGTCCACGAAAAAAAAAAAAACAGTAAACATCCTGTACCAAATCACAAAATTAGCATGCATAATTTTGGGCAAAAAATAACGAAAATGAAAAGGAAACTTTAAGGAATCAGTTACGATGCTTACCCTACACCGTCAGGAACCCATGACCCGGAGCCTACAACTCTACTGTGTTCGTGTCACGGCGTTTTCAATGACCGATTTATTTTTAAATTGAATTTTCGCTAATGAGACTCCCACAGGAGCCCGATGACCAATTACAAGAAATTAAGCTGACGTCATAGGGTCACCGAACCGGAACTGCCTTTGTTTTTTTCCGGAAAAGATAGTCTAAAAATAGATCGGCCTCTAAAAATGCCGTTACATAGGCCCAGTATGGGAGCTGTAGGCTCCGGGTCATGGGTTCCTGACACCGTAGAAGTACACAAAACTTTAACCAACCGTTCCCAGGGTCTCTTTTGTCGTTGAACATTAACGTGTCAGTTTCGGAGATTATTACGCGTTTGAGATTTATATTCTTTTATTTCAAAATTCATTATCCTTCGCAATTCTCTCTTGCTTTACATTTGTATCGCGATCTTCTTATAGTTTTGCCTATGCGCGAGCCGTTAATATTTCGTGGTATTGCCGTCTCACTTTTGCGACCTGTGATTGGTTCTAATGTTGAAATTGACATCGTTGCATTGAATTGGGTTGCTGACGTACGCAAACAAATTGCCGCCGCATTCAAATGATTGTACAAATATTTCACTTCAAGTTCAACAGTATTTAATGAAAATTCCACTTTTACAGTCATCATCAAGCTCTTGCATCATTGGGAAACCCCAGTATAAATGGTATGTTTATACAATACTTCTAACTTAACTTCAAAAAGCTCATGTTTTTTTTTTAATCGAAAATAGCGGTTAGACGTTTTCTATCTGAATTCTGCGTTTCGAATGAAAATTAACATCGTTCATAAACGAATTTCCTTAGTTAAATTACAGAATAAGAACTGGTTCTTGAAAATTTGACAGTTATTATTAACTATAAACATTGTAATAATGTGACAAAGTCACTTGCCAGTTGGAAAGTACTTTTCCGCCCACTATTTTCGCTCGAGGCGGCTGTTTCGGTTTTCACATCGATGTCTAGTACATCGATGTCCTTAAATATAACTCTTTAAAAACAGTCCCATAAATATCAAAATTTGGCATTTCATCACCAAATTTTCGCGATACAAAACTAATTGCGATTTTGAGACGGAAATACCACATTATATTGACGGCGTTGCGAGAAAATATATTCCGTATTGGGCTCCGTCACTTCGCGACTCCGCCCAATACGGAATATATTTTCTCCCACCTAGCCGTCAATATAATGTGGTATTGCCGTCTCAAAATCGCAATTAGTTTATATCAAAACTCTGTTTTATAAATTATTTTAGGTAAATAACTACTCAACTTTTAAAATAAAATTAAAATTTTGGCGGCTTTAAGAGTGCCATTCTAACTTGTTCTTGAATCGGTGGATTCACTTGCATGTGGAAATTTTTTTAATGCACAAGAGCAAAGCTAAAAATAGTATCTGTGAGAGAACAGAGCTCATTAGCGTTTACACAAACCCGTTTTCATTTGTAACCGCAACGTTTTTGATGCGGTTACGTATTCTGTTTACAAGAAATCGATCGAGACCGCAAGAAAACGCTGCCAAAAGTGGAGCGTTTTCAGAATGATACGGTTTCATCTATTGTGTAAACTGCAAAACCGCATTGACTTTGAGCTCAAAAATTTTTCGTTGTTTGATTTTAAATTGTGAATCTTGCACGTAGTGCAGCTTACTCTTTTCTGGTTTGATTTTGCCTTTTCAATTTTCATGCATTTTGCTTTCCTTATATTGAGAAGCTTATCATAACGATAGGCAGAGCCTTTTCGAAATGTTAACTTTTTCGCAGCCGCTGGTATATGCTCTGGCAAAGTAATAAAGAGAAAAACGAAGCGACGTTTCGGGATTCAACCTTCAAGAATTCATGTCTAGTGGGACAACTAAATTTTTTGGAAGTTATTGTCTCCCTTTCGTCTGTGATGAGTTCGGCATAACGTGAACATACAAAAACACTTACCGGTAAATAAAGTTCCTTTCCTTTTTAACCTCTCTCTAAATTCTCGAGTCCATTCCATTCTTACATGTAATTACTGATGACGGAACCATTTCTGGTCCAGGATCATTTGGCGGTCCAGTTAACGTTTGGGGATCATTTCTGGTCCAGGGATCATTTAATTACGGGACGCGATCATTTGCAGGCCTGTACAGGGCTTTTCAATCTGGTTAACTTAGTTCCATGTGTATTGAAGCGTGAAGAGGCGGTTTTCGTATTTAATACAATTAATGAAACTAAATAAGAAAACCAACCTAAAAGGGTGAGCGTCCCAAGACCTTTGCCAGTGATTGTAGCTCCCACGAGTCTCCTATAACCCAGTGGTGAAGAATCTGAGGTTGTAATCGGAAGGTTGTAGGTTTCGTTTGACTCCTGAAAAAGAGCACTCGGATTTTTTCCAAGTATCCCCGAGACACCATCGCAATCTTGGATCATGGCCTGGCTCCAACGAGTCTTCTATAGCTCAGTGCTTGAGCATCCGAACTAGTCATTGGAAGGCTGTCGTAGGTTCAATACCTGCAAAGGAACTCTCGGATTCTTTCCGAGTATCACCGAGTTACCATCGGAAATATCCTCTCTTCATTTCATTCACCGGGATTAACATTTGTCATCCACTTCATTTATATAGCAAGAAATCAATGCATGCTGCAGACAATTTCAGTCCTTGCAGTATAGAGGGACAGTTGTCATTGGAACCTACAATCATGGACAAATTCCTTTGGGACACTCATTCCAGTGCACATTTTTGGGACTTCACTGGTGCACTTTTCCCCCTCCCCACCCAGTCAGTGTTGGGCATAAACTGGTCCACTCTCAGTCCTGCACACTATTTTCACTTCATTTCCCTCAAGTAACATTGAATGGGGGAAAGGGGGTTGCAAAAGAGTCCAGAATATGCGATAAGTGAGTTGAAAGATAAAATGATGAATTGTTCCGAAGAACTTGTCCATGATTCATTTGCTGTTTAATGGTCAAGCTTCCACTACTTTCCTATAGCTCAGGGGCAGTTAGAGCATCCAAACTAGTAATCGGAATGTCGTACAGTGCAGGTTCGACTCCTGCAGATGGTCACTCTGATTTTTTCAGAGTACCCCTGAGTCAACATCGAAAAATAAATCTCTTACTTTCATTAACCTGGGGGTTACCATGAAACATCTCGTTTTGTACAAATCTCAAGTATACTCCATTTTGACACTTAAGTGCAAGCAGTAAAGAGACTGAGATCATTGTCACATGAGCATAACTGGGCTAATATCTCAAAGACATTTTTTTGCCCTGAAATGCTAATTTTTGGTGAGTAGGCCTTTTCGATGTTGTCCTTTCATAATAGAGTGTTTTCATGTAACGTCACGGCGGCTACATTGGTGTCCCTAAACAAAGGAACAGGGGCCATGTTGGTGTCCCCAACTAATTCTCCGGGAATTGAGCTCTGTTGTGTCATACAAACGTTTTCCTTTGTTTCGGTAGAAAAACAAGGTTACTGTTCACGTGTGGGTGAAAACACTCTATACCCCGAAAAATCCCATAATTTCACAAATTTAGTTTTTTTATGACATCACACTTTAGAACTCTGTGAGGTAATCAGAAAGTCCAAGGATGGGTCGAAGCTGCAGGGTATGATTAGGAAAGGTGTAGGGTTGTTCAAATGATGATCTGTGACCCAAATCTCATTTAAGCCTCAGAGCTGCATAAACAAAACAAAAAGATAGCAAGAAAGGCTGTTGTGAAAGCTCTATTTTGTTTATGGTCCAAAGGTAAAGCACTCGTAGCCAACTTTTAGGGATAAGCCCCATTCCTTTTGCGACTTAAAATAAAATTTGTTGTGATGTTGCGTGAGTCCCATAACTTACTGAAACCTCGTTCCACATCTGGATAGCTGTAGTTGATGTTGTTCCTTTGGGTTGTTTTTTTTAGGACAGCAAAGGATATTAAACCACTGAATTCCTGCGAAATTCCTCCGGAGAGAATAGAATTATTGGAAGAGGTGGGTCAAGGAGCATTTGGGAAGGTGCACAAAGCCAAATTGATTGACGGATTGGAGTTCTTTAACAAGAATACCAAAGACTGCTGTGAGAAAAATTTCAAGTACAAGATCGTTGCTGTTAAAGAATTACATGGTGGGTATATGAAAGTGTCTATTCCTTGTATGGATCACACACCGAAGTAATTACCTTGCATTTGTATCCCGGGAGTCAATTAAGGTAAATAAGTACGCAATGCAAGCATCAACTATTTAGCTTCGACTTCAACTGCATTGTATTATTATTTTGGATGTTTGTTCTAGAGAACTGCCCCACAATAGTTGAATACCTCTTCATATAGTTTGTTGGCTGTTTGGGTATGGCTAGCCTTTACATCGAATAGGGCTTTGCAGTCTGGAAAAATTTTAGTCATCTACATGTAGTCAGGTGTCAAATATTTATGCCTTGGACATTGTGATACAGTAGCTTTTTGCTTTGCACGAGACACACGTCTCATTCAGAAGCATGATGCCATTAATGGTACTTCGTAATTTGTTAAAAGGAGTTCCCTTAGGCCTAAGAACTTCAATTCATGTATCGCTCTTTGGTTGGGGTTTTGGATGACGTCATGGTAAGAGGGTCAGTTTGTGACTCCTATACCAAGTAACGTGAATCTCATTATATAGCGGTATGTCGATGAGTGTGATTGCACTTATGTCATGCATGACACTGCATGCAGCAGCAAGCGACTCTAAAGGGTAAACCGGTTTGGGGCGATTAAAGGACTACTTTACGGGCCTGACTTCGAAATATAGTGTTCTTGATGAAGGGATAGGGACACTTGATTTATTCCCTTGACTCAATAAGCTGTAAACTTAAGTGAAGCTATGATCCTCGCAGTTGTGAACGCAATTTTTGCAATTGTAGTTGACGTCCTGAATTTTTCAGGCTTCTTTACGCAATTGCGAAAATTGCGTTCATAACTGCGAGGATCATAGCTTCACTTGATTTCATATCCGCAGTTCATATATGATCCATTTCATATATCATTTCATCGTTGATTCATTCCTCACGGGAACATTGGAACCCACAACTGCGAGGATCATATGTGATCCATTTCATATTTAATTTCATCGTTAAGCTGTAAACTGAAATTTTCTTTAGCAAATATTCCGCGAGCGCACATCAAATGTGAGATTGTAAATAGCTAACGAGGCGCGTTGTGCCAAGTTGGTGATAACCAGTCTCATGTCCAACAAGTGCGAATGGAATAATTGTTTTATTAAATTTTCATTACATTCTGAACGCTTGGACATTTGAAAATTAAGGCCAATTAGCTTTCAATTAGGTCATACAGTATATGAGCTGATAACCGAGATTGAGTGAACCAATCACAAAGCTAGAAACACAATATCCGAGGTCGAAGACTTAATAATAAAATATACGCAGGTATAAGCTACTGAATTACTTCGGAAATATTCTGTCTGAGTATAAATTATAGCTCCTTGTGGTAATAACATATTGCTGAAAGAAAAACTAATGATACCTCGATTACTTGGGAATTTAAGACGATATCAGACCAACTGTAAAGACCATGAGGACAGTAAACTTAGACTTAAAAGAATCAGGCTTGACAACTCATAAAGTTTGTAAAAATAAAATTAATTACTGAGAAACTATTTATACAAAACCCATGCAAAAATAATTAAGGAAATGTCAAGGATTTAAACTAATTACTCGCATATCAGTCCTTTGCAAGCTTCTGAGTGACAGCTACTTCTTGAAATGTAGCTTTTGATTTGTATCTCACGGAGGCACGGAAGCTACAGGCATCAAAGACTCCACATGCTGGTTTTTGCGTTCAAGGTACGAGAACGCAACTCCTAATCAGTGTTTGGTCTTCTGTGCATTGTTGGGTGTCCTGTGCAATTAATAAGCGAGTATTTTTTGAGATTGCATTTGTGTCTACACACATTTGCCTCGCTTTGAGGCGCTTGCTTACGTTCTGCCTCACTTCGATGCGCTAACCCACGTGGTTATTCATGTGTCCTCATGTGTTATCTTTGAAACGTTTGCTGAGATGTCATATTCTGTTTTTGTAGAGTTTTCATCTTTTAAAAGTTTTAAAGTTTGCTGGATCTTCGTAAGGCGTACATGTCAGTTTAATTCTACTGCTCAACACAGAAAATTTCAGTTAGTTTTAAAAATCTTTCTGTATTCATTAGCAATCATCATTTCAAATTTCAGAGAAATGGATCGGTCCGCGAATATTTTACGAATTTTTTTCAATGGTCTCTCAAAAGGTGACGTTGATATTATGTATGATCGGGCAGGTTTGGGCAATCAAGATACGTGTGTGACGCGTCACAAATATTTTTTCACAAAATGTTCCTGAAGACAAGAACATCATTCTAGAAGCTTATTCTACGCAAAAAGTAGGTGCTGGAGGTAATTTTGAGAGTGGAAATCAAGTGAACGGCCGACAGTAAATACAAGCAAATTGTGGCTTATGTGCCGAATTGTTGAGTCCGCGTGGAATATAAAATTACGTTTACACAGCAGTAAGACGCAACCCTATTTTGACATGAAAATCCTTTACTACTGCCATAAAAATTATCCAGATATCTTTGCTAGGCTCTTAAGAAGCTCTCTATGTAATTTTTTTCTGTGATTTCAACTAAAATTCCATGGATTTCATTCCCTTTCGTGCAGGGGAAATATGCAAAAAATATTTATCTATCGCACAAACCATCCATCCTTCCCCCTCAACTGCTACCTGTACGCCTACAAACATATCGAACTCACTCTCCTAAGCTCCGACTACCCCTAGTTCTAAAAACTAAAACTCCATTGGTTTTTGTTTTCAGTAAGACAAGTTTGACTAGTTAAAGGCGGCAAAATCCGGAAGTACGGTGAAAACAGCTCGTCTTAAGTTTAGCGGGTTAAAAATGCAAGCTGTTTTCTCAAGCAAACACCAGGGATTGTCTCGCCTTTATGACCGGAAATTCCCTCAAAGAGTTATACTATCTCGAGAGATGGTATATAATTCATCCTCATAAATGCCACAGCCAATAACATTTCCCGTAGTGACAGAAAAACGGAAATACGGGGTTGTGCTTTACCGCATAGACTGCAGTCAGATTACAATAAAATAGATAACCGTTCATCACACTGCACATGAAACACTCAGCAACCTACTTGGAAACTGATTTGTTCAACATTATTTCATAACTTTTGTTCTCAAGAAAACGCCAATGAAGAGGAGAAATTAGAATTTCTGAATGGGATTGATCTCATGAAGGTAGTGGGGAAGAGTCCAAACGTGCTGAGTTTTGTAGGCTGTTGGACAGAGGCCACTCCACAGAAAACGCCTCTTCGTCTGATTATGGAGTATGTTCCCCACGGAGACTTGCTTCACTGGTTGAGAGCAAAAAGAAGTCAGGTAATCATGTTAGCCAAACATAATAAGTAAGCCAATTCCTATAGATGCATTTCACAACATTTGGATAGGAAAATTCAAAGGAATGTTTTGTCCTAAGGCGAGCTTCACTGGCATCTTAAAACTAAAATCATCTGGCCCCAGTTTTTCCAAGGGTGGATAGCGCTATCCACTGGATAACTCAATCGGTTTGCTCGTGTGTATCCGCTGGATATTGCTTTATCCGGTGGATGGCGCTATCCACCTTTTGAACAATCGAGGCCTGGGTGTTAGCCAAAACAAATTCTATGGTTGTGACTTTTTGGGTCAATGAGGACCACAAACCGTTATTAATGATAATACTTACAATTGCTTACTTGTATACACAGATTAGAGGCTCTACCTTGGGAGCTGCCCTTATTACTGAAAGCAAAAAACAGTACGCAGGAACAAAAGAATGCAACACAGCTACACTAGACCAGGTAATTGCTTCCTAATTTTGATATGATGTTAAATCCAGGATACAGACCTGATAGATCTTTATTCTCATACCTTTGTGCCAATTTTATTTTTATTTTTAAGTGGAGCAACATGAACTGCCTAAAGCCTACAGTAAACAGTATTGGATAGCCTTGTACAAATTATAAGCCTACAGCTGAAGCTTATAGATACATGTACCAACAGGCCATATAATTGTGATTCAGGGATGCGGCTAAGCGCAGGCTGCTGGTGAAAATCGCCGCTTGAGAAAGGGGTGAATTTTTACCCTCGATCGAAGCAACTGAGAAGACGGCAAATTATTCTCCACAAAGTTCAAAAGCAATCCGATGTGTTAATAAAAAAAATTGAATTTCTGTTAATCTACACAGAATTATCATTAGAATTTATCGATACTGGAAATGAAGTGAAAGCGTTGTTTAAGTACTTTTGTGCATGTCTTCTCTTTCCCTGTATTTGCCACCTTGAACAGTGCCGGGTGTTGCGAGACACTGGAAACAATCTTGTTACCAGGTCTGTTTGATGCTCAGAGCACGAACTTACCGCTTCAATAGAACCTTCACCCGAATGAATTTATTCTTAGCTGCATCCCTGGTGATTATGGTTTACGGATAAATTTAAATAAGGTTTTACAGTTAATTGAACGTTTAGAAAACTGTTAAGCCGCTGTTACACCTTGAAACTATTCGCAGAAACTTGTGGATAACGGCGCTGCGAAACACGTTTCAGGAGACATTCGTGACACTTTTTTGAACTTCTGTTGAGAGACAAGTTTCACGAAAAGTAGAACCGCTTTCCACTCCTCTAACGGTCACGGCAATCGCGGTGGTGATAAAAACAGGAGTTTCACTGTGTACCACCACTTCGAAACTGGTTTCGCTGGTCTTGTTACGCTACCTGCGTAAGCCAATCAGAAACCGGCTAAGGCCATGTAAACAACATTTCGAGACAAGTCTCAACGTTCCTGAACGAACTTCGACCTTTTATGTTACAAGGTGCAACGCCTGCTAAAACTTTTTTGCTGCGCCGTTGCACACAAGTCTCAGCTAAAAATTTCAATGTGTAACAGGTGCTTTATGCTGCCGTCGATAATTTTGAAGTGATCATGTAATCTGTTGTTTCTCTTACTAGAAGGGCCTGAAATTTAGAATTTTAGAGTTCTCGAAGGCAGAGTAGAGTGTTAACACAAATTAACCCTAACCCTAACCCTTAACCTAAAAAAAATAAAAGGTAACCCAAAAAAGGTAATTAACTTGAAGGCTGAGGCTTAAATCAATGTTTGCATGTTAACTCAACTGCAATGAATCTTTTGTTAATTTAACAGAATAAATTTCTCACTTAGGGTGGTGAAGCAGATGGGATTAAAATAGATGTGTTGTATGAAAAGAGCTGCATTTCCGCATGTGCCTCAGAACATGAGGAAATCATCGCTTCTGGCAACATTGATTCTGCATCACCCTTGATGTGCTTCCCCTCTACATCGGCAGAAGATCACAAAGAAACAATCACATCTAGCAGCAATGAATGTGTGATACCCATGATTGCCATTAGCTGCCCTACCACACCTGGGGAAGGACAGAAAAAGCCCCTCCCCTCTGGCAACGATGAATGCACAGTACCCTTTTTAAGCCTCCCTTCAGTAAGTGGAGAAGAATATGATGAAACCATCGCTTCTGGAAACATTGATTCTGCATCACCCTTGATGTGCTTCCCCTCTACATCGGCAGAAGATCACAAAGAAACAATCACCTCTAGCAGCAATGAATGTGTGATACCCATGATTGGCATTAGCCGCCCTACCACATCTGGGGAAGGACCGAAAAAAGCCCTCCCTTCTGGCAACGATGAATGCACAATACCCTTTTTAAGCCTTCCTTCAATAAGTGGAGAAGAATATGATGAAACCATTGCTTCTGGCAACAGTAAAAGCACAATACCATTGTCCAGCACTCCTCCTGCTTCTGATGGAGACGATGAAGGAGACCTCATCGGTGATATCAATGATGAAAGTTGGATTCCTTTGCTCAACTGCTCTTCAACATATCCAGCAGGAAATGAAGGAACTGACATCGCTGATGGCAGCAATGCGATACCTTTGGTGGTAGTCTCGTCATCCGCGTCAAACCAGGAAGATGTTCCCACCAAAAATATGGGCGATGAATGTGATGAGGATTGCGAGTCATTTGCTCCACTTGATCTTATAAAACTTGCCTGGCAGATTGCACGTGGCATGGTAAGCTAATAATGATTGGAATGATATAAGTCAATTTTCGCAAACCATCTGGTTGTACTCGCTATAATTGCTCAGCTAGCTTCAGGGTCTAGCCATAGCAGCAATAAGATCTCTCTTTGTGACTGGGAATCACGATTACCTAAACTCTATCCAAGTCAGTGTTGTAATATTGTTGTTCGCAGCATTAAGTGAAATCTTTGCATTGCTTAAAAGGTGGTTGATTGGTCCTCTGAGCTTTGTAATGCCTGGCTTGGCATATCAGTACATGTTGTTGCTCCCAGTTTCTTTATGGTGTTCGGTTAGTATCATACTGATGAGATTTTTAGTGGAGTGGAAGTATTGAACTCCTATCCTTGTATAAACAAATTCTTTCGTTTAAAACGTGCTAATACCTAACGCTAAGTAAGTCTATTTGAAGAAATCAATTATGTTAGGAGTCACTTTCACTGGATGTACAATTGGCGTGATATGATCAAGGAGTCTCTTTGGCTCGACGGTTTCTTGAAATTCTCCAGTTCCCAAGCCACTAGCCAGGACTTTGCATCTCAAATTCATAGGAATACCCATGGTTATTCTTTTTCGTTTACAGACCTATCTTTCCCAGAAGGGCCTAGTCCACAGGGACTTAGCAGCAAGGAACATTCTCGTGGGTCATGGTAAGAGAGTCAAGATTGCTGACTTTGGATTGATGAGGCATTTGTACCATGAGGTGTACAAAGTAGACACTGGGAAGAAACTGCCAGTGAGGTGGATGGCTCCCGAGTCAATTTTTGAAGAGATCTTCACCACCAGGAGCGATGTGTGAGTATTAGGTTTGATAACTAACGCAATGCAGCGCGCGTGCAAGGATTGCAACAAAAAAAACATGGCTTCGATACAACAAACATTTTATTTGCCCAATGCATCCGTTATCTGTACTATTTTTCCTCATAATTGAACAAAGTGTTTTGATGGTTTTAGTCTTTTATGAGAAATGTATGTTAGAAACGGTAACAATGCACTGAATGCAAAGAACTTCGCAATTCGCAGATTTTTCTTTGTTATGGAAAGAACCCTGTTAAATGCAGGTTATGTGTAGTTCGTCAAAAAATTGCGATTGAATGCGGAAAGGCTTTCTCGGAAATACGCCTATTTCTCGAGAACCACTCGTTAGAATTGAACGCAATTTGGCACAAAGATACTTTGAAATACGTAACTGGAGTATTGAAAAAATTCTAGATATTCCAGTGAACCTTCAAGAAGAGATAATTAAAGATTTCTCTGTCAATTAAATTTTTATTAAAATAGTGTTAACTTGTGAGCATCGTTACAAGCTTGTTGCATGCAAATTATAAAGAAAATCTAACGACCAGTTTTTCTGCAAATAAACAAAACCGATTTTAAAGGCCTGTTTATATTTATTCATGTTGCCATGGCAATTGCATATACGTCAGCTTAACTATCAAAAAACCGATGATCGTGTTGTTAACATTTTACCTACCATTTTTGGGGACCAAAGGATTAAGGGTTTTAGAGAAAAAGGTAAGAGAAACGTTGGTAGGGAGTCAGGGTGGCTTAGTGGTTATCTATCGGGCCTCCCACCACTGCAAGCCGGGGTTCAATTCTGGCCTCGGCCAGCATGTGGGCTGAGTTTCAGTCGATCTCAACCTGACTCGAGGGTTTTTCTCCGGGTTCTCCGGTTTTCCTCCCTCATCAAAATCGACTCGCAGCTAACATGGACTGTATAGCGGCAGCCAGAGGCGCATTTGTATGCTTTCAGCTTGATGTCGTGAGCCGCGCGCTTCGCAATTCAGTCGTCGACTGCAAGTAAGGG